>CM064514.1:52866121-52901121 GCA_032716605.1 Paralithodes platypus | reverse complement strand
TGGCTGCGGAGGGAAGGATTTGGCCCCCACACACCACCAACCTAACAACCAGGCAGAAATGAGGGGAACGTGACTTTGGGGAGTGGGAGGGACTAGGGAAACATTCGCCACGAACAGTAAGCTAAGAATCTGTATTGCTTATAAGTATTTTACACGCTAGCATACTTTGATTTATATTTATTTATTCAGCTAATCATGCGCCTCGATCGTACACCTGAACAGTAAACTAAGAATCTGTATCGTATATAAGTATTGTACACGCCAAGACACTTTGATTTTTAGATAGTTATTTATTTATTTAGTTAATCATGTACCACGATCGTACACTTTAACATGGGCCCCTCTAATGTAAAGTAAACTAAGAATATGTATCGTCTATAAGTAATGTGCACTCTGGGACCTTTTTTACAGGATATAAATGCATCCCCAAGATCACCCTTCCAGATAAATTTGTATATTTTACGGTAGAAAGCTGCCCTGGTCGAAGGCTGATTCCTTCTTAGTGAAAATAGGACAACAGAGGCTATCAACCCTTCTGGATTATTAAGCCAGCACACTGTAACTTAAGAACTGGATCCCCTTTTCGAGAACTCCAGTCCTTTTATTCCTCCTATAATACAGGCTCGCTGTTGCTCACCCGGAAAAATATAGGGTTATACTGATGTTTTGGACCGACAGTTAGCCCATCGATCTTTTTAGGCCTAATAGGTCCGGTAGAGCATATACATCATTGCTATATATGGCATTAAGAGCGGAAATGTATTACAAGGGAGAAAACAAAAACCGCTAAAATACATGTATAGGCCTAGGCTACTGTAAAACAATAAGTTTTTCAGCCAGTACCCAACCAGCGGGGGTGTGGCAGCCCCCACCCATATACTAGGTTAGGTTAGGTGTTAAGTTAGGCTAATGGCACACAGAAAAAAAAAAAAAAAAGCAACCTAACCAGCGGGGGTGTGGGGGCGGCAGCCCCCACCCATATATTAGGTTAGGTTAGGTAAGGTTGTTAGGTTAGGCTAATAGCCTAGAACATTTAAAAACAAAAAAAAAATCTAATAGGGGCGTGTTTTTAGATTGTTGGATAATGGGTAAATACTAATTTCCGCTCCTCTTCAGTATAAAACAACACTATATCTGAAGGAAAAAATACAAAAAACAAAATAAAACTTACTGAAATCACTGTCCGTCCAAAAAGTCAGGTTTACCAAATATAGACACCTAAATGCCACGACATCAAGGGGCTGGAGTTAAAAAAGGGGCTCCAGTCCTGCCGCTTTTCTTGAGTTACAGTGTGCTGGCTTAATAATGCTGAAGGGTGGATAACCTCTGAAGACCTATTACAATTAATTAATTAATGTGCTGGCTTAATAATCAAGAAGGGTTGATAGCCTCTGAAGTCCTATTTTAACTAACTATTTAACTAGCTAATGCACAGACAAACTATTTTGACACTGCTTGAATCACAGACCTAAGTACTTGAATTGACTTATGTCAAAGCCTGTGTTACACGAGCGATATTTTTCCGACAATTTTCATGAGCAAGTTATATATTTTCGAAATATTTGGAGGCTCTTTTGCATTAGAATCGGAAATTATACTGAAGGTAGATTATGTAAGGTGGCTGAATTTTGATATAACCAAGATTTTAGCTACGGTTTTTTCTTAGTCCCATTAGTTTGGCGAATTTAAGAAATTTATCGGCATTTATCTGTGAAAATTAAGACCTTTCGTGCCATCTAAAAGTTTTTATTGTTTTTTCACGGCGAACAAAAGCGACTAATTTAGGAGGAACAGACCTTTGGCTGGTTAATAGCGAATCTTCTAATCCAACACACAAATGCACAAAAGCTAGTAGCGAACAGGTAGGCACATACAACTGGATTATATTAAGGACAACATAATATCAGTAATATCATCTGCATTATGACAGACAATAACAGCTGTTTCCATTATAGGTACCCACAAAAGCAATTTACAAGTCAATACTGTACAGTATAAGGAGAAAATAGGTTATCAACAACCCGATGAGATGTCTAGAAAATAAATAGAAATCGAGCCGATGATGCAAGGATAAGGGAACATACTGACCTTTCATTGGTAATTTTCTTGAAAAGACTCGCAGCCTTTTATTAATGTAATATATGCTGTGGGAGTGGAGGTAACCTGCACAATATAAAGGAGCCGGACCACAGCTAGCTCGGGAATCGTAATGGGTCACGTTTTGTATCTCACGTACTGAGTAGTATGCACCCACAGTACTGAGTAGTATGCACCCACAGTACTGAGTAGTATGCACCCACAGTACTGAGTAGTATGCACCCACAGTACTGAGTAGTATGCACCCACAGTACTGAGTAGTATGCACCCACAGTACTGAGTAGTATGCACCCACAGTACTGAGTAGTATGCACCCACAGTAGCTGGCATGCAAGGGCTACTTTTGGATCCCACGTACTGGGTACTAACAAATACACCAAAAATCTGTCTAAAGATGTCAAATAGCGGGGGGGTGGCAGCCCCCACTCATAATACTAGGTTAGGTTAGGTAAGGTTGTTAGGTTAGGCTAATGTCCTTTCAAAGGGGTATAGGCACCCATAATACTAGGTTAGGTTAGGTAAGGTTGTTAGGTTAGGCTAATGTCCTTTCAAAGGGGTATAGGCACCCATAATACTAGGTTAGGTTAGGTAAGGTTGTTAGGTTAGGCTAATGTCCTTTCAAAGGGGTATAGGCACCCATAATACTAGGTTAGGTTAGGTAAGGTTGTTAGGTTAGGCTAATGTCCTTTTAAAGGGGTATACGATAGTAAACACTAGGATAGCCTATACCTGGTCAGAGGGAAGAAGAGTCCTGGTGTAATCTCCTTGAATGTTACCATAAAAAGTGACCCTTTGTGTCTGATATTAATGCAAAATCCGAGCCAACTTTGGACAAAACTTGGCTCGGATTTTTAGAAAATGCTCTTTTGAGTCTCTGAAATTATGGACAATCCGAGCCAACTTTCGACAAAACTTGGCTCGGATTTTTAGAAAATGCTCTTTTGAGTGTGAAATTATGCAATATCCGAGCCAACTTTCGACAAAACTTGGCTCGGATTTTTAGAAAATGCTCTTTTGAGTCTCTGAAATTATTGAAAATCCGAGCCAACTTTCGACAAAACTTGGCTCGGATTTCGGAAAAGTGGCATTTTTGGCATTTCACACATTCCTATTCTTCATTATTTTACTATATTACTTTAACCCCACATTTTGCCTGATCTTCATAGCCCTCCCCACTATCGGGGAGAGTTATCTTAAGATTGTTGGATAATGGGGTTATATAGGGTTTCTCCCACAGTGGAATTATAACTAATAGCATCAAAACTACCATTGCCAAAAAAAATTGGCCAAATAAATACAAGCACAATGTAATGTTGCAAATGTGTATATTAGACATACAGTAACATCTTTGTAGAACATAACACTTTACCGTAGCGAGTGTACTCCATTGCGAACACGTCCGTAGCGGAGCTCTCAAGATTGCGGGAGTGAAGAAGAAGAGTTTGTTTACGCGCGGGACTATTTTTATCGACATAATCGAGAGTTACAAAACTTATCAAAACTATTCTACCACAACGGAATCTATGTGAGTATATTATAAGGATTCCATAGAGCTTCACTTTCCCTAATAAATTCTGTATAATAACGCTGCGAGTCTATTCGGGATAATTATCGATTATTCTAAAGCTAAGCGTGACAAATATGTGTTGATAATTATCAACACATATTTGTCACGCTTAGCTTTAGAATAATCTAACTAAACCATTTCCAGATTAACTTTGAAAAGTTGACAGAATGAATATAAACACTATATGTGGAGGAGCACTGAATATAAACACTATATGTGGAGGAGCACTGAATATAAACACTATATGTGGAGGAGCACTGAATATAAACACTATATGTGGAGGAGCACTTTATTGATTATAATCAATATCTTAAAGGAGAGTTTTCTAGATTTTCTGGATCTCCATTAGTTCTGAGATTTCGAGACATTCGCCCCATTAATAAGAGTTTAAAACCTTTGATAATATTCAAGGACACTACATCCGCCTTATTAGACAAAATGTATTAGGGAAAATAGGCACCAACAGATTCGCCATATTTTTCTCCATATAGTCCGCACGGAGGATTTTCGTTATTGACAAATTGAAAAAATACCCTTTTCACAGAAAAACACACCAAAAATCTGTCAAAGATGTCTAATAGCGGGGGTGTGGGGGCGGCAGCCCCCACCCATAATACTAGGATAGGTTAGGTAAGGTTGTTAGGTTAGCCTAATGTCCTTTCAAAGGGGTATAGGCTAGTAAACACTAGGATAGCTTATACCCGGTCAGAGGTAAGAAGAAGAAGAGTCCTGATGTACTCTCCTTGAATGCTACCAAACCTTTTGCCTAATTTGTTGGTAATATTAAGACCTTTTGAGCCATTTAGGTGTCTTTCCCTGGCGAGCGATAGCAAGCCTGGATAATTATTTAGAAAAGGCTCGCCGCTTTATTATACATAATGTATTAAGGACATGCAGGTCTATGGAATCCTTATACTGTATTCCTGTATATGATAATCCACTGTGGGAGAATAATTTTAATCACATTTATATAACTATATTACTGGAAAACACACAAAGTCCCATCACTTCTAGAGCTCCCTCGGACGTCCTCGCTGTTTACAAACTTCGGTCAATATTTACTTGTCGCACCACAGCTGGGATCTCATTTATAATGGTAGTTTTGGGTTCCTATCATTCTATGCTGCATTGCTATATACTTTTTATCCACGGGATTTTTTTTTTCTTGGCTTAATTTTTTTTTTTTAGCATTAACCTAACCAAAAAACCTAACCTAACCTAACCTAACCTAACCTAACCTAACCTAGCCTAACCTAATAGCCCCCAAATACATTTATGTTAGGTTAGGTTAGGTTTTTTGGTTAGGTTAATGCAAAAAAAAAAAAAAAAAAACAAAAAAAAAAACCCACAGACAAAAAAACATTTTCCCGTGGATAAAAAAAGTATATAACAATGAAGCATAGAATGATAGGAACCCAAAACTACCATTAGAAATGAGATCCCAGCTGTGGTGCGACTCGACTCGTAGATATTGACCCAAACTTCTTCATCATGGTATATAACTTATTTTTACCCCCCTGCTGGCAACATAGATGATTTCAATAGGTCATGATGGGCAAGAGGGACAAACCCCACCCCTGTGTAGTTGGGAGAACTGTTTTTCAGATGCCTATTTACTAAGAAACATTGAACAATATCTGTAAATTAACCAAAACCTAACCTAACCTAATCTAATATATTAGTAGACTATTTATTAATGTAAAATTTTAAAATATATTGTAACTACCAAATGAATTAGATATAAGTACAGTTCTCCCCGCTACACAGGATTATACCGGCTATTAGAATATTAAGCCAGCACACTGGAAGTCAAGAATAGCGGTGGGACTGAAACCCCTTTTCGGTAACTCCAGTCCTATGCCGAAAGAGTTAGCTAAAATAGGACTTCAGAGGGTAGCAACCCTACTAGATTATTAAGCCAGCACACTAAGTTAAGAAGAGCGACAGGACAAGAGCCCCTTTTCGAGAATGCCAGTCCCTTGTTAGATCAGTTCAGTTGTATGGCGGAAGTATAGCCTTCAAAGCGGCACTTCCTGATGTATGTTTGTTTCATGCAGTCTGGGTCTTTTCTGTTTTATTATTGCATATCTAGTATTTTATAATTTTGAATTTTCCAAAATTTGTAGATAGTATCGAATTTAGATCAAATAGGACGTCAGAGGGTATCAACCCGACTAGATTATATAACCAGCACACTGAAAGTCAAGAGGAGCGTCAGGACTAGAACTCCTTTTCAAGAATTCCAGTCCCTTGTTAGATCGTGTTACCTTAGCCCGGGATATATCAAGAAATTCCTTCCTCGCTGCTTTCACGGGGAAGACTGATTGGCAAGAATTTCTCCACCCGCCGTGTCAGGTTTCCGAAACATCAAAACCAAACCCAGGTAACACTAAAACGTACCATTCGAATCAAGATCATGTATGACCAAAAGCTAAAATATTTGCAATATACAATAATAATACAATACAATATGCAAAGCTACTGACAAATATTCGTGAGCTCTTGCGATTTTCTTTATGCAAATATATCTATTTAGCTTGATGTTCAGATCAAATTAGCCATATATTAATAAATGCATGTTTGTATTTATAGATACATAGCTGATTGACCTGAACATCAATTTAAATTTATATAAGTGCATAAAAAATAGCAAAACCTCATGAAAATTTATCAGTTGCTGTATGTATACTTGCGGGAAACAAAGTCTTTACACTAATGTTTTAAACATCCTGGAAGTGGGAAGAAATCTTATAACAATACAGAACAGACGTATGTTTAACCCAGTTCATTACGTTCACACACACATTTATATACAGCTCAGCAAAGTTAAGATGTGTTGTTTATTATTTATTTATTTATTATTTTCCTTTTTCTTCTTTTGGTGTGTATGTTAAAGCCCCCATACACTACGGTTATGCCTGCACAAACACCTAATTTGCGCATTCATGATTTGATAGTGTATTGGGGGCCTTAGTGTTCACTCTAGGACGTCAATCGTGGGCTTAAGTTTTCGAAGCCATCCCAAACTGAAACAAATCCTCTAAATAATTTTTTTTTTTTTAAAAGACCTCCGTCTACGTATTGTGAAAAACCTGTTATCCTCCGGCAAATTGTGGGGTTGAGTGAGTGAATGAAGGAGGATGCATGTTTTTCATAATACGTGTTGCTAGCCCCAAACGCGCGAGCAACTGTGGCTTTCAACCATCCGACACATCCCCTTTTATTAATGTGCATCACACATGTTACATACAAATAAGGTTTATGTTTTGTTTTACCCTACTGTGGAAAGACTACGGATACACCACTCCTGCCGGGGCCTCACGCAGTGGCATAACTCAGTCCTGTCGAACTGAGCTCATGACGCTGGTGGCATTGCCCCGGAGGATAGCCATCCCTAGTCTTTGCTTGAGCCAGAGGGTTTCCCGGGGTTCTCCTGAAACTTCTCTGATTTTACGGCCTATTTCATTCACCATCTTAAGGGTGGTGGGGCCGAAGACTCCTGAAGTTTCGAATGCCAGGGGCTCGAACTGATGAATTCTGGCGATGGCTTGATATTTTTCTCGCTTTTTATTTTCTGCTATCCGGGCGGCTTCACCTGCTTCGTCGGCGTTTCTGGCGGCGTTGGTTGTGGAGAAAGTGTCAACACATGTGGCATCCCACACGAGGCACCGGCCATTCTTGTAAGAGAAAGTGGTCATCCCATCTGGCCGTTTGCCGTCTTCTCTGTGAAGTCCATGTGGTTCGAGGATTGATGCACAGTTAGCACTCTGCAGGGCCCGTTTTATGACATCATTTAGTGCAGAGTGTCTTGGCAGGCGGCCTGCGTTGTATTAAATTTTAATAATTAATTATTTACCTAATTCATACATTTCGGAGGTTCGTGTTTGCTTTTCGAGGCCAGGATTTGTTCTTGGAGTGTACAGTCGCGATCATTATTTCTGGTACATATTCGAAGCTGCCTCGGGATAAACTGAAACTTATTTTTAATTATTTATCTGATATTTGGATTTCCAAGATCCCTTTAAAAATTTTGAGGCATATAAATGTATCAAAGTTAATGACTGCGAATGTATAATAAAGTTTGAAGTACAGTCACTTATCAAAATTCGTGAACCCCTATGTTTTTCTTTATGCAAATAAAACACTGGATTGATTTTTTGGGTGCAAATTGTTTTTGCAATAACTAGTATATAAATATTTGCGTTGATGTATGGGATATTGTAGCAAATATATTAGTTTCTAGATATACACTTCCATACTAATATATAGGTGAGGTCCACGAATGTTTATGATTGTCTGTGAAGTACACGGAGTATATATATACAGTATATATATATATGCGTGTATGTTTGGTCGGTTTGTGCAGACCTATGAAGTTTGTACAGTGCATGCCGTCAAACTAATGGTATGTAGCTTTAGGAGGAGATTGTTCATGATTTGTTTATTTGTATGTTATGTATATATTCATTTATTTGGTCCAATCAATCTGTTTGTGTTCACTGTTCCATCATCGTCGTCTGGTAAAGCCGGTATCACACGAGCGCTTTTTCCCTCAACATTTATCCTCAACACTGGTCTGGCAGCTTATGAGGACAACATTCATTCCATTTCGGTCACCTAAATTCATCTATCATCAGTCTAGTTTCCGATACCAGTGCAACATAATCCAGAAATGTTACCAGAAAATTGTTGATCACCGAATGTTGACTATAAAAGCTCTCGTGTGATACCGGCTTAAGGGACGCTTGTATGACTTGATGAACGAAACTATACCTTGTTTATTATAGGTAGGCCAGAAATCACAATCCTGTCCTCTCATAACTCGAAGAGGCTTGAGTAATCGAGCTCAAGGGACTGGAGTCATTGAAAAGGGGTATAGTCCTGACGCTATTCTTGACTTACAGTGTGCTGGCTTACTAATCCAGAAGGGTTGATAGCCTCGAAAGTCCTATTTTAACTAACTAATCGAGCTAATGTGGAAATGTACAACCCATTTGCTCTAGCCCTTTTTGAGTTACAGAGGCTAGGGTTCACGATTCCTGGCCTACCAATTTGAAACAGGGTATAGCTAGAACAGTAGTAATAATCTGTTATATCTATCTCACTCCCAATTCCAAACATCTTGAAATTAAATTAATGAAAGCATATGATCCACACAATTATGCACATAAAAAAAATAAAAATAAAAAACACGGGATTCGAACTTGGATTACCACACACAGATCCTAAACACTCAAACCATTACACCATAACAAATACCAAAAACCGAGAAGAGTAAAAATAAAGAAAATACTGCAACAGTGAGAGAGATGTTAGAGTGGTACTAATGATAGCCTCAGGAAATAAGGTTGTCGACGACCTAACAAACCACCTCCCCATTCTTTAGTTATGTTCATTATTCTCTCCGCTTCTTCCTTCTTACTTTTACCTCTTATTTGCTACTTTACTTTTATTTCTTCCCTCATTTATCCCCTTATCTCCTTTACTTCCTTCTCTGTTTGACTTTATTCTTACTTTTACCTCTTATTTTCTACTTTACTTAGCTTTTTACTTATATTTCTTACCGCCTTTACTTCAGTCCCTTCACTTTGTCAACTTATTAATATAAATATAAACATTAACTGAAAATTTCGACACATGTTTGCAGTACAGTATCAGTCTCTCTAATATGCAACTGAGGAAATTCTAAGCGTTGCTCTACTCTGATCGACAGCTTTGGGAATATGATGGGTCATAACCATGAGAGGTGGAGAGCTAATGGATGCCCTTGCCATCCATTACAGAGGCTAGTCATCCGATCGTGCTATGTAATACTTTGGAAGGAATGATTGTGTCCTGGACCTTGGGCTAGACAATTATATTACTGGAAATTAAGTCAGAGTGTGAGGTACACCCCAACACAACTTAATAGTCTATGGGCCAGCTACCCTCCTCCCCACCCCTTCTATATAAATGTCACATGTCAATGATTTACGTGGCACCCATCTTGTCCATAAACTTTGTTGATATACACACAATATCCGTATGTCCCTGCGCCGTTGCCTCTTACCATCGTAGGTAGAACGGGATAGGATGTTGTCATATCATGGAAACAAAGCAAACACAAACAAATACACAATTACATATAATTCCGTGATCTGAAAGTACAGGCGTAAGCGGACAAGGAAGTAACAGGACTTTTTCTATTGACTGTACTAGGGTTATGTGTAAAGTATGAGAGGTGGGTGAATAATGGTCTAAGTTTACATGTACCAGGACTTTCCCTGGTGACTGTACCGGATCTGTGTGTGAAGTATGAGAGTTATATAACCTGAGTGGAGGGAGAATAATGGGCCAAGTTTAGCCCGCCTTCCTTCCTTCCATCCTTCCTTCCTTCCTTCCTTCCTTCCCCGGAAAATTATTACAACATTGTTTACCTTACACAATATTTGACACATATTGTTGTTCCTCGGGTACCAGGGGAAGGAGTCTGGGGGTTCCGTCACCTTCAACTGTTACAATACTGTTTGGTATTATTTGTAACGTGAGAATATTGTTTGGTAGAGAGATATCCTGACTATTATTTCTAAGTCTAGTTTAATTACATATGGTACAGTACTTGTGCACGTGTTTTACTCTCTATTAAATCACACACCCTAGCCTCTCCCATACTAACACACTCTAACACAATCTCACACTCGCTCCCAAGAACACACCAACATGCAGCCTCTCCCACACTAACACACCCACATGAACCCCCACTTCACCACCACACTCTAGCACACCCACATGCAAACCCCTCCATCCAACACCCCTACACACTAACACACCCACACGAACCCCCAAACCCACCCCCACACACTGACACACCCAGATGAAGCCCCAAACCCACCCCTACACAATGACACACACACATGCAGCCTCTCCCACACTAACACACCAACATGAACTACCCACACACACCCACATGCACCCCCTCCATCCCACACCCCTATACACTAACACACCCACATGCAGCCTTTCCCCTACTAACACACCCATATGAACCCCCCACACATGGCAACATCCACATGCAGCCTCTCCCACACTAACATACTCCCATCCCACCCCCACCCATCCCACCCCCACACTCTAACACACCCACATGCAGCCTCTCCCACAATAACACACTCGTCCACAACAACCACCCTCCCAACAACAGCTGCGTCCAAGCAATAACAACCATCATAACAATTACCGGCCCAGAAAACACTCCTACCAAACAGACCCTGGATGAATATGACTCCAGGAATATGGCTGCATGCAATAAAGATTTCCGCAATTTGGCTCGGTAATGCATAGACTCGTTATGTACACTCGGATGCCGTAGTCCCCAGCCCACTCATACAAATTCCTGAACCTCATCTCCTACATTTCGATTCCCAATTTCCCATTACGCCATCAGGCAGTACACTCGAACCATACGGCTGGGAAAGTGTAGACAGCAGAGAAGGGGTTTTGTAGATAGAGGAAGCTGTTGGAATGGCTTTGTTGTGTGAGTTTATTAGTCTGTATGCGTCGTCGAGGTGTCCCACGACTGGGTGACAGCATGTGAAACACGCTAGTACGTACTACCACACCCACTTTTTCTAATTATAAAAGTATATCTCTGGAAGCGAGTCTATAAATACAATTCTCTATACATCAACTACAAAACTATATATACTATTTATTGAAAAGAAATATCTATCCAAAAATAATCCAGATGGATATAATTGCATATAAAAACATGGAGGATCCACTAATATTTATGAGTGGGCTAGAGACTAATGCAAATAAATGATGATGTGTGGTTGTTTACTATAGTGGTGTGACGAGCTGTGACAATCAAATTACAATGAAACTGACTGGCATGCTATTACAATGAAACTGACTGGCATGCTATTACAATGAAACTGACTGGCATGCTATTACAATGAAACTGACTGGCATGCTATTACAATGAAACTGACTGGCATGCTATATTTAGTGGCCTTCACTCGTTCCTTTCAAATGCCATTGAAATTCCAAGGCCATTTATTTTGAGTTTATCATGATTTATCCCATAGCCTATTCGTTATAACTAGGCCAGAAACCTTGACTTCTCTCCTCCGTAACTCATAAAGGGCTAGACCAAATGGGCTATAAATTTCCATACCTATTCCGTGGTTGACTCCTCCATAATGCTAGTAAACATTAGCTCGATTACTCCAGTCGCTGTTGAGTTATAGTGGTTAGTCTAGTGGCTGATTGGCCTAGTTATAATGAATGGACTATAACACCGTCTGTTATCACAATGACTCTACCCTGTTCTAAATAAGTAGGCCAAAACATTTGAATATATACCTCAATAACTCCCAAACGACTAGAGTAAGCAAGCTAATTTTTTTACCATTTGGGAAGGGTTAGCCAGGGGATAGGTGTGAACATTTACATCCCATTTGCTCTAGCCCGTTTTTGGTTAAAGAGGGTAGGGTTCAATATTTCTAGCCTACCTTTTTGGAACAGGGTATAGTATATCACAACTATCACACTGTCTTCGTTACCCAGTCTAATCCACACCATCACCCTCATCACAGCCACCTGTACCCACACCAAAATTCAAATTCAAATAGTTGTATTATTATATGACAAATATACATAATACAAGAATAAGTTATGTTAAAAGGTTATCACATAACAAAGAGGACTTGATACCTATTGGTATATATACCACAACCACCACCCCATCATCCACACCTCCGCCACCCACACCACAATATCCACACATTTCACCACTCACACTACCACTACCACCACTAACAGTACAACCACCAAGCCAGCATCCACCCCTCCCCCCTTCAAGCCACCAACCACCACTCACACTACCACTATCCACACCACATTCACCACACACACAGCAACAATCACCACATCATCACATCCCCACCACAATCACCATCCACACCCAAACCACCACCACCACCTCCACCATATTTCGTGTATAATAAGAAGAACCCTTGGACTTTCCTTCAACAATTACCACCTTGTATTGTACTAGTTCTCCACCATTCCTAATTTGAACATTAACTGGTAGAACAACACCACCACCACCCACAGTTTTAGGGGAGATGGGTTGTTTTTCTGGTCTCCCCTCTTCCTCATGTTTAGCCCAATTCGTTTTCAGATTTTAAGACGTTCGGTCCATTAAGTTGGCAATTTTAAGACCTTTTGCTCCATTTGTTTGTTAATACTAAGATTTTTCGTGTCATTCAGGTGTCGATTTTTTTTTCCTTGCGAGCAATAGCGAACCTGTAAATTAACAGGGACCGGCCTTCGGCCGGGAAATTTTTATATAACAAAATGTACAAATTTGACTTGAAGGAGGGTCTGGATGGGGGGGGGGGGGAGGGGAGGTATGTTTAAGCTTGATGGAGATCTAGGGAGGAAACTAAAATAGTAAATAGATAAATTAAGAAATAAATATAGCTCTCCCTCGTTAACTACTACCCACACCACAATCATCACTCATATCACCACTACCACTCAATCATACCACCACCACGACCACCCACACCACAACAGCCACACATAACACCACCTAAAGCGTCACAACTAAACCATCCACACCCACACCACCACCCTCACCACAACCAACATGCATATCACCACCACCACTTACACCACAACAACTACACATACCACCATCACTTATACCACAACAACCTAATATGCCCCCACCTAAAGCACCACAACCAAACCATCCACACCCACACCCTCACCACAACCAACATGCATATCACCACCACCACTTACACCACAACATCTACACATACCACCATCACTTATACCACAACAACCTAATATGCCCCCACCTAAAGCACCACAACCAAACTATCCACACCCACACCACAACCAACATTCATATCACCACCACCACCCATCACCACAACAACCACCCACACCCCCACCTATAGCCCAACCAACACCTATACCACAAACACCCACACCACCCCATTCGTGTACAATAAAAAAACCCTGGCATAATTTTGCCTTCAACAATTACCACCCTCAATTTTTTACTAGTCCTCCGCCCCTCCTAATTGCAGCATTTACTGGGAGAACCAAAAATCCTGAGCCTTTCAATTAGACTGTGAGCTGCGGCAGGACCTTCACACAATAAAGCTGGTGTTACACGAGCGAATTGTCCGTCAATATTTACGAGCAATTGTAGTCTAGCAGATATAAAATTGAAGCGGTGTCAAAAGACATCCACCTAACATAATCTACGTTTAGTCTAGTTTCATAATCCAATGTGAAAAAAATTCAAAATATTACGAGAACAAACTTGCACATCGAAAACTGCTGGAAAAAGCGCTCGTGTGACACTGGGCTTAATGTAGGTAAAATACGAGAGTGAATAAAAGAGAAACACTTGGAGGAGGTCAAAAGGAGACATAATGGTACGTTGGAGCATTGATTCACGTCAGTTGTTCTTGACGTAGCATGAGGAGAGAAAAAGTTCTTGGACATGCTATGGTTGTGATGCTTTTTATTCGTCATACACAATAACGTCTTATATCAATCAAAATGCCTACCAATTAATTATAGAGTGAATGTGTGTGTATGTGTGTGCGTGTGTTCCAATTATCCCTCAGGACTTAGTCTATCTATAGCTTGTACGTAGTTTCGATTTCTTAGCATAACCGAGTTTTGAAGTCTTAGTCCAGATAACAAGTAAAACCACGAGTCAGACGAGTTTTGAAACTGGATCAACATTGTCTTGGATTCCCAGACCCAAGGCGCAAGGATGTTTGCTTCTGGCTTGGTGCAGCTTCGACCTCTCAAAACTATTTTGTCATTGGCTCGCCGTCTCATCTTGCGTTCTTCGATGACCCTGCCCCGTGTAGACCGATGGCTCTTTTGCAGACTTCCGAGTTCATATGGTCTTATAATCTTAAAATCACCACAGCCCACACATCACCCATACCATCACCACAACCTACACATCACTTACACTATTATCATCACTACCACCACCACCATCACCATCAACACAACCACCACCACCACCACAACATCTACCATCACCACCACCACCATTACCACCACCATCACCATCACCACCACCTCCAATATCACAAAAACCCACAACTCGGCCACCTACCCGAAAACGAACAAAAACCCTGACTTTTCTCTCCCACAATTACCACCAGCCTTTGCCTGTGATGAGTCCCAAATGGCACCTTGCTCTTTAATCTTTAATTGGACAGACGAAAAAAGAAAACGTAGCCTTTCAATTAGACGATCAGCCGTTCCAGGACTTTCACAGAGGAACGTGAAATAATACAATATAATAGTGAAAACAAAAATGATAAAATGAAATTGAGGTCAAAGTGAGGCATACTAGCTACATGATAATTAGATTCACTCTCTTTTAAGCCGGTATCACACGAGAGCTTTTATAGTCAACATTCGATTATTAACACCTTGCTGGCAACATTCCTGGGATTTTTGGCACTGGTATCGGAAACTGGATTGAAGGTAGATTAATTTAGGTGACGGAAATATATAAACAGTTTACCTCATAAGCTGCTAGACCAGTGTTGGGGATAAATATTGGGGGAAAAGGCGCTTGTGTGATACCGGCTTTAGCGTTACTTGCCTGTTAATTAATTAAGAATGACATTATTTACAAATAAGTCCTGCATGACAGTTTTTTAATCGAAATCGATAAAAGACTGTCCATCCCCAACTCGAGTGTGGTTGGGTAGAAACACAAGAAGAAGTACCAGAGTTCTCCTTTTAACCATCGCAGTGGTAATAGTGATAGACCTCCTGCCTGTAGAGGTTCGAATCCTAGCCCTGGCTATTATATTTGTCATCAAATAAATAGTGCCCCCTGCCAATTCCCAAGTTTCTATAACACAGGCAATGACACAAACCCGCTTCGTTAAGGCGGGCTAAGGGAACCAATTGGTCCCTTGCATGCAGTACCCTCTGTCCAGATAAAAAGAACGACCCTGTTGTTCTCTTCTCTCTATCTCTTGCTTCCTCTAATTGTTCTATATTATGCCTTCGTTCTTGCACTCCTTCTCCCTCTCTCTCTTGCTCTCTCTCTCTCTCTCTCTCATTCGCTCTGCATCCCATAATTTTTTCAAAAATACCCGTTTCACTTAATCCAAATATCGACAGTTGATACGTCTATTTATACAAGGCAATGATAGCTTTCTCTCTGTCACCCCCCCCCCCTCTCTCTCTCTCTCTCTCTCTCTCTCTCTCTCTCTCTCTCTCTCTGATGAAGATTGGATTGATATGAATTAATCAATAGGCATGTGTAATTTCCCTTTCAAGCTAATTTCTATCTATACTATATAAACACTTTCCGTGTGGGCATTTCCTGACCCATATGGTTACACTTCATCCTATCTTCCGGTACGGCCTATTAGCCGGAGGAAGCGGAGGGTGGAGAGAGAGCCTTCTACTTTACTGTCCTGTTCTTCCACTATAAACTGTCCCTGTCTAGTAGTATTAAGGCCGGACCATCTAGTTGGGACCGCAAAGTCTGTGTGGTCTGAGTATCTGTGTAACTCTGTGTAACTCTCTCTCTCTCTCTCTCTCTCTCTCATCCAGACACACTTGCCCAAGGCACTCACGACTTTAGACAATAAAACTGTTGACTAGTGTTCAGCTATTTTCCTCTCCCTCCTGACTGTTCCATACTGTCTGGTATACACGGATAGGGAATTCTACTCAGTTTTATTCCAGCTGACAGTAAATTAATCCCTTAGCAACTGCTTTCTTGATAACTAACGGAATGATACAAAACTGTTTTGCCTCTGCTTCATACTAGCGCCAAGATTTCATAATGAAGAACAGATTTCGCTAGAAAATCTGAATAATAGCGAGATAATCAAGATGGAGGCATAGCAAGGCACCGTCAGCTGGAAAAAAAACCCATAGTATAGTTTGGTTAACCCTTTGAAGATAAAGACGCATTTTGTCAGTTGATTCTGGCTAACATTAGACTTTTTGTACAGCTTAGGAAGGATCTGTGGGAATTATGAGGATGAAGACTATTTCAATGAACCCTCTGACTTCCACATACCCTTCCTTAATCTGAATAAAATCGTCTAATAATAGGTAGCAAACATAAAAGAAATGCTAATTATGTAGTTCAGCTTGTATGATGACGAAAGTCTGCTTGCACGTGTGACAACTCTAATCATGATATATAGAACTCGTAGGGACACTGGTTGAAAGACAAAAATCCATAGTGTGAACGCAGCATAAATGGAGTGCCTATGGAGTGCGGACATGGCCACTATAGTCTATTCACTGTAAATAGGCGAAACCACATTACGTCTAACCTCTGTAACTAAAGAACGACTTGAGTAATCGAGCTAATATTTCTACCATTTGGGAAGAGTCCGTCAAGGAATAGATGTGGAGATTTACAGCCAATTTGCTCTAGCCCTTTTTGAGTTACAGAGGATAGAGGTCATGATTTCTCGCCTACATTTACAGCGAATAAACTATAGCGACCTCTCTTCCCTTCAACACGTCTTTGTCAGGGTGTCGTGAGTGGGGACCAAAGTTGATCCTGTCTCCCGGAGTGTCAGTCCAGGCGGGAACTTCTAGTGGCAGTGATGTGGTGCTGGCCGATAGTTTACGTTAGAGATCATGGAATAACTGAGATCGGCCTTCTTGTTCTGTGTATACAAATGAACATACAAAGAAGTATAGTTAACATATAAACAAAGGAATATACAAAGGGACATACAAAGGAATTATATTGTAAAACTTTCAAAATAAACAAACCAAAACGGGGACGACACAATATAAAGGCAGAATAATATACAACAAATGCAAAGAAAAACATACGAATTGGCTAATAGTTTTCGTTGGAGATCATTGAGAAAGCGAAATCGACCAAGCTGTTCTGTGTATACATACTAATATACAAAGGAGTAGAGTTAATATACAAAGAAATATACAAAGGGACATACAAAGGAATATACAAAAAAATTGAACAGAAACATACGAATTGGCCAATAGTTATCGTTAGGGATCCTGGAGTAACAAGAGCTCGGCCAACCTCCGCCATATTAGTGCCAGTGGTGTCATTAGCTCTTCTTTACCCTCAAATATGACCATGGTAATAATACATATTCTGCAATACTGGTGCAGGATTCATAGTTTGTCCTTTGCGTCTAAATTCTACATCAACAAAAAATAAAACAGTTCCCCGTTGTTTTGGCAAATACGGCACCAAAATGGCGTCCACATAAATAAATGACCACTCTATCTTACTAAAGGACCTCAATTTACGTCCTTCACACTCGCCTTCCGTTATTTGATTAAGGGGGTCACTTGTTTTTTTTTTCTCTTTCTCTCCTTTTCTCTCTTTCTCTGGCTTGTATCCATTCGGCCCCATTCAGCCAACTGTTTTAAGACGTTTATCCCCATCCAGGTGTCGAATTCTTCCTGGCAAGCAATAGCGAGCGAGCATTGTATGGAGAAATCTGGCTTCGCCGGAGACATGTTTCTATCGAAAAATGTACAAATTTAGCTTGCTTTCAAAACAAAAATATATATGTGCGGGCTCGCTACCGCTCGCCAGGAAAATATTGACTCCTGGATGGGGATAAACGTCTTAAAATAGTAGGCTGAATGGGGCCGAATAGATACAAGCCAAACAGAGAGGGAGAGAAAGAGAAAAAAAATCGAGGTGGGATCCCTTAATTATAAATCCGACTTTGGCTTTGTTGGCTGCAGATTGTGTTTATTGTGGAAGTGTATTAGGTGCATGTTTGTATTATATTGTGTTGTGGAAGTGTATTATGTGCATGTGTGTATTGTATTGTGTTGAGGAAGTGTATTATGTGCATGCTTGTATTGTATTGTGTTGTGGAAGTGTATTATGTGTATGTGTGTATTGTATTGTGTTGAGGAAGTGTATTATGTGCATGTTTGTATTGTATTGTGTTGAGGAAGTGTATATGTGCATGCTTGTATTGTATTGTGTTGTGGAAGTGTGTTATGTGTATGTTTGTATTGTATTGTGTTGAGGAAGTGTATATGTGCATGCTTGTATTGTATTGTGTTGTGGAAGTGTGTTATGTGTATGTTTGTATTGTATTGTGTTGTGGAAGTGTATTATGTGCATGCTTGTATTGTGGAAGTGTGTTATGTGTATGTTTGTATTGTATTGTGTTGTGGAAGTGTATTATGTGCATGCTTGTATTGTATTGTGTTGTGGAAGTGTGTTATGGGTATGTTTGTATTGGATTGGGTTGTGGAAGTGTATATTTGTATTGTATTGTGTTGTGGAAGTGAATTAAGTGCATGTTTGTATTGTATTGTGTTGTGGAAGTGTATTAGGTGTATGTTTGTATTGTATTGTGTTGTGGAAGTGTATTATGTACATGCTTGTATTGTATTGTGTTGTGGAAGTGTATTATATGCATGTTTGCATTGTATTTTGTATTCAATGTTTTTATGCTTCGATATCATTATAGATGTTATTTCCATGTTTGCTTTCTCTATAATTTCTTTAAAATTATTCATCATTGGGATTACTTAAGCACAACAGTCTCTTTTTGCTCTGAATGAAATGATATAATAATTGTTGTTGAAATAAATGAATCAACTTGAAGGATGTATAATGACCCTTGGCTAACATTTGTTTATTATGCTTATTACCTGTCAAAATAATTAAACCACTGTAGGAAAGGTGACAGCAATATCAACATAATGTATTTATTACTATTTATTCACAGATATGACATATTTAAAGAATTGCGTGAGCCAAGAGCTATACATTTAAGTGCAAGACAAACAAATCACCCTCAATTCTCAGATCTAACCTTTGTTTAAAGGAGAAAGTTAGATATTCTGAAGGTCAGGATAGATTGGATGCTAGGGGAGCGTATGCACCAACATTTTTCATATTAGTTCTCGTAGATTGAGATTGGTGTTTGTCAATTTGGTTTAATTATGTCTAAACAATATTTATCTACCTTCTCCATAAATCACAAACTCCCCTGCAATCACCACCACAATGTAATAGTATATTAATCACTATCAACACCATTGTTACCACCACCACCATCACCATCACAACAAAATACTATCACCACCACCACCACAACCCAATTCTACCACCATAACCACCACACCTGTATAATAACACCATCGCTATCACCACCATTCTCACGACCACTGATATATCCTCTACCACCACCACAACTAAACACTACCACCACCACCACCACCACCACAATTAACCGCTACCACCACAACAAAACACTACCACCACCACTATCAGAGCCAAACATTACCACCACCACAACCAAACACTACCACCATAACAAAACACTACCACCATCACTATCACCACCACTGTCACCAACTCATGTCAACTATCAGCCTCAACAACTTATATCATCACCACAACCATACACTGCCATCATCACCATCACCACCACAACCACCACCACTGTCACCAACTCGTGTTAACTATTAGCCTCAACAACTTCCATGACAGCCTCCCTGGTAATTACTGAGTTGCTGAAGTTGTTGTGCCTCACCAGATTACAGCCAGGCGGAGAGACAAGACCTTACTCAAAAGATATTATCATGGGGTTTATATTCAACGAGCATATACGTGTAATACAAACATTTATTTAAATGTGTATAGCTTTGATAATGTGTATAGCTTTGATAATGTGTATAGCTTTGATAAATGTGTATAGCTTTGATAATGTGTATAGCTTTGATAATGTGTATAGCTTTGATAATGTGTATAGCTTTGATAATGTGTATAGCTTTGATAATGTGTATAGCTTTGATAAATGTGTATAGCTTTGATAAATGTGTATAGCTTTGATAATGTGTATAGCTTTGATAAATGTTTATAGCTTTGATAATGTGTATAGCTTTGATAATGTGTATAGCTTTGATAATGTGTATAGCTGTGTATAGCTTTGATAATGTGTATAGCTTTGATAATGTGTATAGCTTTGATAATGTGTATAGCTTTGATAATGTGTATAGCTTTGATAATGTGTAGCTTTGATAATGTGTATAGCTTTGATAATGTGTATAGCTTTGATAATGTGTATAGCTTTGATAATGTGTATAGCTTTGATAATGTGTATAGCTTTGATAATGTGTATAGCTTTGATAATGTGTATAGCTTTGATAATGTGTATAGCTTTGATAATGCGTATAGCTTTGACAAATGTGTATAGCTTTGATAATGTGTATAGCTTTGATAATGTGTATAGCTTTGATAATGTGTATAGCTTTGATAATGTGTATAGCTTTGATAATGTGTATAGCTTTGATAATGTGTATAGCTTTGATAATGTGTATAGCTTTGATAATGTGTATAGCTTTGATAATGTGTATAGCTTTGATAATGTGTATAGCTTTGACAATTACAGACAATATTGTTATAAATAATGTTGTTGTTTGTTTTTGTCTTTGTCTGCACCTGCTTACTGCAGTTTGTTTAACGTTAGATTCAGGGAGCCGCCAACTCCGCTCTACGTTTCTGTTTAAGGGGAGGTATTTAGTTTGTTCCCTAGACCTCCATCAAGCTTAAAATTACACCCCCTTGAGTCCCTTTCAAGATATATTTGTACATTTTTCGGTAGGCTCCATTGTTATACTCATCATGAATGTGTTCATTATCTCCGGCTGTTTTATACGACTCTCACCAGTAAGCAACTCAATGAATGATATGGCTACTTGAATACAAAGCCCACACAGACCATGTGCTCTAGACGAGGTGATCCGGCCTTAGGCTGGTAAATGAATCATACCCATATACAAAAGGAATACAAAGGAGAACAAACTGCAACAGACCCATTGGTCCTTACGACACAAGTGGAAGAAAAGGCCAGTTATACTAAAGGCTCAGTGAACCAGCTATTCCCCAGTATTTACCTGCGCACCCAACACAATGGTACGAACAAACAGACAACAATAACAGCTGAATAGGTGTGTGTGTGTGTGCGTGTGTGTGTGCGTGTGTGTGTGTGTGTGTGTGTGTGTGTGTGTGTGTGTGTGTGTGTGTGTGTGTGTGTGTGTGAACAGCCTTAAGGGGAGATTTCCACTTGAGGGATATTTTTCTTGACCCCTTTCTCCCGCATGTTTAGCCCCATTGCTTTTGATATTATGAAACGTTTGTCCCATTAGTTTAGCGATTTTAAGAACTTTCACCCCAGATTAAGACCTTTCGTGCCATTCAGGTGTCAATTTTATCCTGGCGAGCGATAGCGAGCCTGTAATTTAAGAGGAACCGGCCTTTGGCTGGGAAATTTTCTACCGAAAAATTTACAAATATATCTTGAAAGGGACTCAAGGGGGTGTAATTTTAAGCTTGATGGAGGTTTAGGGAACAAACTAAATACCTCCCCTTAAGGGGTAGAACAAAATCTTCTAATAGTTGCCAGCATAGAATAAAAAGGACGTTTGCGTTACTGAAGGGGTTAACAGGAAGTGGTTGTTTATTGCACCAAAACCAACTTATTAGGCTGTTCAACCTTAAGGGCAGATTTGCACTTGAGGGATTTTTGTCTGGACCCCTTTGTCCCTCATGTTTAGCCTCATTGTTTTTGAGATTTTAAGACGTTTGCCCCATTAGTTTGACGTATTTGATAATTTTCACCCCATTTCGGTAAATTTTAAGACCTTTCGTGCCATTTAAGTGTATCTTTTTTCCTGGCGAGCGATAGGAGCCTGTAATTTCAGAGAAACCGGCCTTCGGCCGGGACAAAATGTACAAATATATCTTAAAAATGGGTCTAGGGGGTGTAATTTATGGAGGTCTAAGGAGAAAACTAAAAAAAAATATAAAAAAGATACATAAATGAGGAAATAAATACGCCCATCCCCCCTTAATACGCCCATCCCCCCTTAATACGCCCATCCCCCCTTAATACGCCCATCTCCCCTTAAACTGTTGTTCACTGTTGAGTTGAGCCTGTTGTGGAAATGGACCAAGGGGACTCTGTTGCTCGCACCCTAAAACTGTGACTTGGTCGAGGCATCGAGTTGTGAATATAGTTGTGCATGTGTGTAAACTAAATACCCAACACTTTGGTGCCCTTGGGGGGAGCTCAGCCATTAAGGGGATGCTGGCTATTTGCTTTGGTATATACATTTATGCTGCATATTCATATATTTGTTAGTTTCCTCGCTAAACCTACATCAAGCTTAGACAACAAAAAATCCTAGACCCCCCTTCAAGATAAATTTGTAAATTTTTCAGTAGAAAAATGGCCCAGCCGAAGGCCGGTTCCTCCTAAAATTTCAGCGAAAAAAAATGACACCTAAATGGCACGAAAGGTCTTAAAATTGACAACGAAATGGTGTCAAAGGTCTTAAAATCGTCAAAATAATGGGCCGAACGTCATATAATCTCAAAACTAATGGGGCTAAAGACGAGGGAGAAAAGGATCCAGAAAAGAAACCCATCCCCCCTTAACTATTACTGGCTGGAACGGTGCAATGTAAGGGGAAAGGATTAGGTGAAGTTGGTACAGCTCCCTACTCTTCCGTCTTGTACAGGTTAATAAATAGATTAGTATTATAATGCCCAGGCCTTCCTCCTAATTTACAGGCTCGCTATCATCCACCAGGAGGAAATCGACATCTAAAATGGCACAAAAGGTCTTAAAATTGCCAAACTAAGGGGCTAAACTAAGGGGCTAAACATAAGGGAGAAGGGGATCCAGAAAAAACATACCTCCCCTTAAACCATTAACATACCTCCCCTTAAACCATTAACATACCTCCCCTTAAACCATTAACATACCTCCCCTTAAACCATTAACATACCTCCCCTTAAACCATAAACATACCTCCCCTTAAACCATAAACATACCTCCCCTTAAACCATAAACATACCTCCCCTTAAACCATAAACATACCTCCCCTTAAACCATAAACATACCTCCCCTTAAACCATAAACATACCTCCCCTTAAACCATTAACATACCTTCCCCTTAAACCATTAACATACCTCCCCTTAAACCATTAACATTAACAGCAGGACTAGAAGGTTTCTCACGGTCATGGGTGACTTTACTAAACCGTGGCTTATAATCTAGTTGCATCTTATATTACTACACATGTGCGTTTGTTTATTTCGTACATTGGATTTTTCAACAAAATTGTTAGTCTTCACATTCTCTCCAATTAACCACTTCTGTACAGGCTACGTCGTTTTAACTTTATTCTGGCTACTATTAGACGATGTTTGTGCAGTTAAAAATGGGCCTCCAGCAATTAACAGGTTCGAAGTGTATCTCTTAACTCTTTTTACTACCACAGATCCTTTTTAAACTGCACACAATCGTCTAAAAATTGTTATAGTTAAATCGAAAAGACGTCGTTGGTAAAGAAGGGGATACATTTTTCCCTCCTCCCCCTCCCTCCTCATCCCTACCACGCCTTCCTCCCTCTCTTCCTCCTCTTCACAACCCCATCCCATTCCTCCTCCCCTTCCTCACACATTCCCCCACCCCCCTCCACCCAGCGAACCAGTAATGATCATTACAATAACAATAACACCCCGGTGGTAATGAGACTAATAGACCCATTAGAAGCTAGATATATATAGAAGCACAATATTCTCAAGTAGCCTTCCTCGTAATGACTCTAACCGGCCTCATTATGTATCTGGTTGGGTTATATATCTAAGCGAGGGACTAAGACGTATAAATTATCCTATATTTTGTTTGGTTTTCATGTTCCAAGTCTCCCATATATATATATATATATATATATATATATATATATATATATATATATATATATACACACACACACGCACATTAATTCATTCCACGTCTTCCCGGTGTAAGAAAAAAAAAAAACATAATTTATACTCTACAGTATAAAAACAGTTACTGAGTCAAAACAGTTACTGAGTCAAAACAGTTACTGAGTCAAAACAGTTACTGAGTCAAAACAGTTACTGAGTCAAAACAGTTACTGAGTTAAAGTTAGAAAATTGTGAGACTATTCCATACTAATCTGACAGGTAAGACCTGCCATGCTCAGGAACAAGTCTTCTGTAATTACCTGGGATGAGTGGAGAGAGAGAGAGAGAGAGAGAGAGAGAGAGAGAGAGAGAGAGAGAGAGAGAGAGAGAGAGAGAGAGAGAGAGAGAGATAGAGATAGAGATAGAGATAGAGATAGAGATAGAGAGAGAGAGCAGTTCGTAGCAAGGTTAGTATTGCTGCAAAAATAAACAGGAGACTAATTACAAGCGAACAGATTCCAGGATCCACTTGTTTCTACATATATCTCTAGCACCAATTTGTTTCTACATATATCTCTAGCACCAATTTGTAGGAAAATGTGTTTGTAGGAAATGGACTTATGTGTTCAGAGGAGGTATGTATTGTATATGTAATTGGTCCTATACGTTTGATATTCAACCAAAAGATGTATCAGAGAACATAATTAATTATAAATGCGCAATTTCGATTTAAAGCGTATGAACCTACACCATTTTTTTTTTTTTATAAAGGTAAATAAAATAGAAAATAAATAAAACAATTATTGCCATTAAACAATATTCACGAGTATTCCAGCATGGAAAAGCTTAAAGGGAAATACTAAATTCCATTATACATACAGGACAGCCTATTCATTGCAGTGTTATATATCTAGACACTAGTTCAGTAACTAGAATCAACATTGATGCAATGATTAACCCCTTGAGGATAAGGACGGGTTTCAGCAGTTTAGTCTGGCTGTCATTGGACGATCATACACAGCTTAGGAGAGATCAGTGGTAATTAATAAGGAAAATACTGGCCCAAGCAACCCTCAGACTTCCATATATCCTTCCTACTCTTAATAAAAGCGTCTATTAATAGGCAGAAAATATATACAGTAGGTAATGCGTCGTAGAATGCATGAGAGGGTAATATGTAACACCCCGTTCTTAACATTAATCATCAATTAAAAACCCCAATGTACTTGAATAAACTAATGAAAGCATATAGTCCTCCCGGTATTCAAACTCGGGACACCACACCCAGAACATAAACATTAAAACCATTACAATACAAGAATAAGATCAAGGAAAAACAGTAAAGAGGAAAACTGACCCAGGAGAGTAAATTGTTTTGCTCGCTGAGGAAAATGGCTTCAGTAATGGCGTTAGAGTTATTGCTCTCAAGATTCATCCAGGCAGAAAAAAAGAAAAATACTTAAAACGCGCAGGAGAAATTGTGTATATGCACTCTCACTCTCTCTCTCCCTTTCTCTCTCTGTCTCTCTCTCTCTCTCTCTCTATTTATACATATATATATATATATATATATATATATATATATATATATATATATATACTGTATATATATATATATATATATATATATATATATATATATATATATATATATAGATATATATGTATCGAACTATACTAGAGGAGAACGATGGGGGGGGTTGGGGGTTGGAGGGGGGGTTGGGGGGTTGGAGGGGGGGTTGGGGGTTGGAGGGGGGGGCAGCGGCAGGGAAAAAGTAAGGGGTGTTATGGCTGGAAATGGAGAAAGCAACACAAGAGAGGGAGACAGCAATAGATAGATAGATAGATAGATAGATAGATAGATAGATAGTTCGATTATTAGAGGTAGATAGACGGATAAATAGATAGTCCGACGAGTAATAATAGATAGATGAATAGATAGGTCGATGGATAGAGGTAGAGAGATAGATGTATAGATAGTTCGATAGATCTCTCTCCATGTATCTGTCTCACACAAACACAAACACACACATACACACACATTCTCTCTCTCTCTCACTGATTACACCAATAACTCATCAATTATTCCCTTAACAGAAATGCATTAAGCTTAATGATAACATATTCCCTTTACTTCACACACACACACACACACACGCACACACACGCACACACACACACACAATAACACACACACATACATAACACACACACATACACACAATAACACACACACACACACATACACAAAAAAAAACCACACACACACACACACACACGCACACACACACACACACACTCTCTCTCTCTCTCTCTCTCTCACTAATTACACCAATAACTCTGTAATCATTCCCTTAACTGTAATTCATTAAGCTTAATGATATCATGCTCTGGCTCGGTCCATAAAACCTCCATTTCCAGTAGATTACATTCTAATTATATATGTAGTCAAATCTATTAACTTGTCTATTTCTCTTTCCTGAAATTACGATCATGTTTTTACAATATATATTTTGGTAAACTTGAAACAGTATTACAAGTATTGATGTTATTTTAACCCGTTCAATACCGGTAACAGATGTTTCTTAATCTGCATAATATAGTCTAAATATAGCTAGATTATATTATAACACACGTCGCTGGTACTCAAAGGGTTAACACAGCAAACAAATCCGTAAAAACTAACTAATAGTTCTGAATATACGATTATGAATTGTATAATATGCTTCGGTAAACTTCAAGCAGTAATACACATTGTGATGTTTTGGTGTTCTATTACTCTCAGTGTAGAAATATGGAGGATGTACGGTCGCGCTAATAAGTCATGACCCAGCTGTCATTACGTTTGGCTTCCTCTGTCCTGTATTAATGTATGTCGGATGTTGAATAGGGTGGGTAAGTGTAGGAACATGTTTGTATATTTAACTCGATATGAAGAAATGAAGCTTGAATATTGCTGATACTAATTATTGATCAAACTATACTTGGTGCCGAGACATCACTTATCAGCGCGGTTGTATATATGTTACGGTCTTTTTGAAAAAGTGGCCTTTTTGCGAAATGACCGGGAGCTTTGCAAAATGACCAAAAATCTAGCCTTTTTGTAAAATGACACTTAATGTCTGGCCCATTTGAAAAATGTCCAGCATATTGGCCTTTTTGTATAATTACCTGTGCCTTTTTGCAAAATGACACCAAACGTCTGGCCAATTTACAAAAAAACAGCATATTGCCCTGTTGTAAAGTTCTAAATAACTGTACACATATATATTTGTAAAAATTGGGTAGGACTAATCGAAACAATATTATTTGTTAACATTTTAGGTTAGGTTAGGTTAGGTTAGGTAAGGTTAGGGTAGACGTTTGGTGTCATTTTGCAAAAGGGCACAGGTAATTTTACAAAAAGGCCAATATGCTGGACATTTTGCAAATGGGCCAGACATTAAGTGTCATTTTACAAAAAGGCTAGGTTTTTGGTCATTTTGCAAAGCTCCGGTCATTTCGCAAAATGGCCACTTTTTCAAAAAGGCCGTATACACTAATGCTAACCCATGAACTTCTAAAACCTGTACAACATAGGATATCAAGTTGAGGGAGGGGGGCAGGGGGGCGGGGGGTATAAAGGGGTAAAGGAGTGGAGAATGTGGTATGGGGAGATGACACTACTTTCTATGTGTCACCCAAATTTGAGACATTCTGCAGCACTGGTACGATGTTTTAAAGTTTTGTTTAATATCTTATTATATTATGCTTGAAAATAAACACCATGTGAGGAAGAGCATTTTATTGACAACATTTTGCATATAGCTTCATCAAGCCAATATTCGTCTGATGAAGCTATATGCGAAACGTTGTCTATAAAGTGCTCTTCCTCACATGGTGTTTATTTTAGGTATGTCTACTTTTCAAAGTATATTTGTACATTATGCTTGTTTCATAATTTGTTTACATCTCTTCGCATCTATGTTACATATGTTTATGTATACACAGTATATGTGTGTGTGTGTGTGCTTATGTGGTCTGCGTTAGTGTGTGTGTTTGTTTTTCTTTCTGGGTTCGTTGGAGCTCCTGTAAGTTTTAATAACATGTCAAAACAGTACATACTCTAAGCATCCAACCCTCACCCCCTCTCTCTCTCTCTCTCTCTCTCTCTCTCTCTCTCTCTCTCTCTCTCTCTCTCTCTCTCTCTCTCTCTCTCTCTCTCTCTCTCTCTCTCTCTCTCTCTCTTCTCTCTCTCTCTCTCGTCTCTCTCTATCTCTCTCTCTCTCTCTCTCTCTCTCTCTCTCTCTCTCTCTCTCTCTCTCTCTCTCTCTCTCTCTCTCTCTCTCTCTCTCTCTCTCTCTCTCTCTCTCTCTCTCTCTCTCTCTCTCTCTCCGTCTCTCTTGTATTCTCCTCTCTCTTTCTCTCTCCTCTCCTCTCTTCCCTCCTCCGCGTTACCCTTACTGTATTAATACTTTCGTTATAATGGGTACCTTCCATGACGTAATGACTGTATTAACTGGGGCTTCGTTTTTGTGGCCTACTTCCATTTAACAGCTAATCCCTCGAGGATTATGTATATATACTGTTTATCTCTTAATTCCTTCTCTTGACTCGCTCGTGATATGTGACTGTGTCGTAATTGAACTAATTCAATTTTTATTTCGTAATAGAAAATTTGATGCGTACGTCTACGTGCCTGCAGCTCTTTTGACTATAACAGTAACTAGTTGGTCTACAGTGATATAGTGATATAGTGATACACAATATGATGACAGTATTGTAGCGTGCGGTGTTTCGGGCACTCCACTATTGTTCTGCATTTGTTAGCTTGTTTGATGCTGTTCACAATAGATGCTATCGTATACGGTTGTGTGTAACCTTATAATTGATAACATTCTACTTTCAATGCATGTCTTTTTCGCAATCAAAACAATGTAACTTGTAAGTTTACATTATATTGTATGTACTTGTATGCAACATATGTATTGTATGTACTTGTATGCAACATATGTATTGTATGTACTTGTATGCAACATATGTATTTGTTTATATATTCTTACTTCATTTACATACCGGCATCATCAAAGGCACACACCGGCTTGGACTGTGTTAAATATTGTGTCGAGAGCCTTTATACCGGCCACATCCAACATAATTATACTGCCGCCACAATTACCATATCACTCCCTTGTGCTTACGCTATTCCCCCTCTGTTTTCTTTTAAGATTTCTCTCTCATTGTCTGAGTTTCAGACAAAGCTGGGCCTTTGATCATACACACACACACGCATACTAATGCACACACACACAACATACACACACACCAATAAAGCCACACACATAAATCAAACTAAACACACACACACATAGATACACACAGAAACACACATACAGGGGCGTGCAGATATAAACATACACACACACACACACACACACATTTATATATACACACTCTGTCACTTTTACATTTATTTCCACACTTGTTTTCGCTCTGTCACCCACTTTACAGCTCGCTCTCTCTCTCTCTCTCTCTCTCTCTCTCTCTCTCTCTCTCTCTCTCTCTCTCTCTCTCTCTCTCTCTCTCTCTCTCTCTCTCTCTCTCTCCTACTCTTCTCTCTCTCTCTCTCTCTCTCTCTCTCTCTCTCTCTCTCTCTCTCTCTCTCTCTCTCTCTCTCTCTCTCTCTCTCTCACTTTATTCCCCCCACTCTTATCACTGAAAAATACCCACTTGCTACTTTACTTCTTTACACTTTCTTCGCGTTCACTATACCATTATCTCGCTTACTTTATTCCTCAATGTCTCACTTACTCCACACATCCTTTCCTGCTTTCTTCTTCACTTATTTTTACTTTAGATCACTTTCCACTTACTCCACACATGCTTTCCTGTTTACCACTTATTTCCACTTTATATCACTTTCCCACTTATTCCCACACTTATTTTCACTTTCTATCTCACTTATACCACTTTCCCACTTACTGCCACACTTGTAATCCACTCCCTACTCTCTTTATTCCCACTATATCACTTTCCCACTCTCTCCCATCCATATTGTCCGAGTTACTCCTTCACTTAGTTTCACTCTTTGTCACTTTCCCACTTACTCCCACACTTATTTTACTTTCCCCATACACTTATTATCACTCTCTCTTTCACTTATGTTCACTGTCACTTTCCCACTTATTCCACACTTATTTTCACTCTCTCTTTCACTTACGTTCACTGTCACTTTCCCACTTACTTCCACACTTATTTTCACTCTCCCCTCGTTCACATGGTCACCAGGAGGCATCACTCAAGCACTCAAGGAACCATTTGCATTTATTTTACATCCATCAAGGAGTCTGGTCATCTTAGAAAATAGAGCTCGGACAACTGTTTCCACCTTAACCTTTTGAGGATTATGACGCATTTTAGCATTTTTTTTCTGGCTATCATTAGACGATATTAGCCTATACCGCTTAGAAAGCATCTGTGGACATTTTAATGGTAAAGACTGTCTCAGTAACCCTCTGACTTCCATCATTATACCCTTGCTGAGCTATATATAATCGTCTAATGATAGCCAGAATATAGTGTTTTATAATGCACATCAATATCAAATATTATCTTCATCATCATCATCATCATCATCAACATTATCAGCCATTAGGAGTCAACTACTGACGATATTGACTTATGAATGATAAATCTGATCCGTAGGGACTCTCTCTGTATTAAGGGGAGATTTCCACTTGAGGGATTGTTTTCTGGATCCCTTTCTCAGTCATGGTTAGCCCCATTGCTTTTGATATTTTAAGACGTTCGCCCCATTAGTTTGACGATTTAAAGAACTTTCGCCCCCATTTCTGTCAATTTTAAGACCTTTCGTGCCATTTAGGTGTCGATTTTTTCCTGGCGAGCGATAGCGAGCCTGTAACTTAAGAGAAATCGGCCTTCGGCCGGGACATTTTTCTACCGAAAAATGTACATATTTATCTTGAAAGGGGGTCTACGGGATGTAATTTTAAGCTTGATGGAGGTCTAAGCAACACACTAGAAACCTCCCCTTAAGTATTTCATAAAGGAAAGCCAAGGAATGAAAATGAGGAGGGATATTGGTGGAACGCGTACAAATTACACAATCTCGGCAGTGTTTATGGCCAGGGTGGCCTAGATAAATCAAGGAAGAAGAAGAAGAGAAAGTGAAAAGCTAAACATAATACAGAGTTATTCAGTCAGTCAGCCCTTACTCCCACAAGGGGTAGGGAGGATCAGCAAGAGATACGAGAAAGGAAACAGGGGTAGCAAGAGAAGAACACATATCACAGTTCGCCTACACAAAGCATGCACACAAGCATTCAGAAGCTCCAATTACTCATCAGTCCCCAAAATCAATGGCTTCACCTTAGATGTTATAAAGAGTTAGTAATAAGATATGCAAGGGTATGTAGACGGGGAAAATAATGCAAATCAATGTGAATAATATTATATCAACAAATCTGACATAATATCTATATAAAACACTAAACTATATTGTCACTAGACATTACAACAGCCAAAACGATTAACCCCTTCAGCACGATGACGTAATTTCCATCATATTCTGGTTACTATTAGACAATTGTAATCGCTCTAGGACTCCAAGGAGTAAAAACAACCTCAATAACCCTCCGAATAGCATAGGTTCTTCTTAAACGGCATTAATTCGTCTAATGTTAGCCAGATTCAAAGGTAAATAGACGTCATTATGCTGAAGAGGTTAATGCATTTGCTTAGAAAACTCACTAAACATCAATAAGTATAACATCAATAAGTATAACATCAATAAGTATAACATCAATAAGTATATCATCAATAAGTATAACATCAATAAGTATAACATCAATAAGTATAACATCAATAAGTATAACATCAAATAGAGATAAAAACACTAATAAGATGTTCTCAAAATGAGGAGTTTGCAAGATTTGTAATACAAATATATGGATAAGGCGAAGATGAATAATAATGATGATGATGATGATGATGATGAATTATGTGAGGGAGTTCCCCTGTGTGGTGTAATAAGGTCATTAATCATATCCATAAGCACAATACACTGCACCCTTATGAATACCTGTGCCCTTCTCTCTCTCTCTCTCTCTCTCTTTTGCAAGATTTGTAATAAAAATATATGGATAAGGCGAAGATGAATAATAATGATGATGATGATGATGATGATGATGATGATGAATTATGTGAGGGAGTTCCCCTGTGTGGTGTAATAAGGTCATTAATCATATCCATAAGCACAATACACTGCACCCTTATGAATACCTGTGCCCTTCTCTCTCTCTCTCTCTCTCTCTCTCTCTCTCTTTCTCTCTCTCTATATATCTATCTATGCACATCTTCTTGCTCTGTAATGGGGCACAATGCATCCATGTATTTAGAATTGTTCACACGTGTGGGGAGGCTCCTCTCACACAGCACTTTTAAATTAAGTAGAAAAGAAAGCCTTTCGCATCATTAACTCAGGTCCACTCACCGATTATCTGCAGTCTCTCTCTCTCTATCTTCACCGCAATGTTGCATCTCTATCACTATTCTATTGCTATTACAATAATCAGTGTTCCTCAGAGCTCTCTTATTGTATACCACCCCCTCTTTGAAGAGCACGTAACACCCGTCTTGCAACACAATCCCACCCCTACTCTATGCAACTCTCCAACTCAAGATTGAACCAATATTTCCAGTCTTTCCTCTATTCAAGAGCTGAGCTCTGTTTGCCTGTAAATTAAAACAGCTACAAACCGATATTCAAAAAATTTGGTGGGCATATACAATATGTGCCAAGGAAGAAGTGATTCCATTTAAAAGGTGACCCGTAGAGTGTATACCTCCGCCAGCGTAGGCCGTTCACAGAGTTATGAGCCGATGCTCATGAAAGTTCTATCTATCTATTTGCTCAGGCTAATTCCCCCATTTTGTTTTATTTTCTTGTTATTACTGAGGGTGGCCGACTCAAGACAGAGCCTGAGTAGGGATAACACACAACAACAAAAACAAAAAACAAAACCCAATGAACACACAAAAACAAAAACACAAATTCACACACATCATGATAGTTGGTGGGCTGATAGAATATGCGCCAAGGATTAAGTGATTCCATTATGAGGGAATTGGTAGAGCGCATCCCTCCGCTAGTGCAGGCGGAGATATGCGCTCTACCGAATGCCCCTCTACTTACTTAAGGGGAGGTATATGGTTTTTCTGGACCCTCTTTTCCTTCGTGTTTAGCCCCATTATTTTGAAAATGTTATGACGCTCGGCCCATTAGTTTGGCAATTTAAACACCTTTCGCCCTATTTCGTTGTCAATTTTAAGACCTTTCGTGTCATTTAGGTGTCAATTTTTGACTGGCGAGCGATAGCGAGCCTGTAATTTAGCAGCAACTACCGAAAAATGTACAAATTTATATCGAAGGGGGGGTCTTATTTTTTTTGTTTAAAGTTTGTTTGGGATCTAGGCAGCAAACTAAACAAAACATATAAATTATAATGCAAAAAGACTAATAAAAACAAGATAACCCCCGATAAGCACTGCCTTAATATAATTAGCTAAACCAATATTATCCTCCTCTTCTGTACAGTATATACACATTAGCCGGTTCTTTGTTCTGGTGTCCCCCCCCCCACCCCTTGGTTCAACTTATAAGGGTCCATTATTACTGTTATTATTACCGATTATGGCCATTATTGAGTCGTGTGCTGGCTGTCTGTCTGTCTGTCTGTCTGTCTCTGTCTGTCTGTCTGTCTCTCTCTCTCTCTCTCTCTCTCTCTCTCTCTCTCTCTCTCTCTCTCTCTCGATAACGAAATATTAGAAAGTCTGTCACGAGTATGAATATAGTTTTTTATAGGAGAATTAACCGCGTAATCTAATATACAGTGTACAGTATAGTGTACAGTCGCGCTAATAAGTCATATCCCAGCTGTCATTACGTTTGGCTTGCTCTGCGCTGTATTAATGTCTGTCAGATGTTGAATAGGGTGGGTAAGTGTAGGGGAACATGTTTGTATATTTCACTCGATATGAAGAAATGAAGCTTCGATATGGCTGATACCAATTATTGATCAAAATATACTTGGTGCCGAGACATCACTTATTAGCGCGACTGTGCAGTAAAGCTCTTGTACTAGTAGTGTTAACCCCTTCTGTACCGGCGACGTCTTTTAAATGTTATCATAGCTCTATTAAGACGATTTAGTGCAGTTTAAAAAGGATCTGTGGTAGTTAAAAGGGTTAAGTGAAGTGGTTCGAAGCCTGTTAAGGGGAGATCTCCACTTGAGGGATTTTTTTCTTGACCCATTTCACCCTCATGTTTAGCCCCATTGCTTTTGATATTATAAAACGTTCGCCCCATTAGTGGAGCGATTTTAAGAACTTTCACCCCATATTAAGACCTTTCGTGCCATTCAGGTGTCGATTTTATCCTGGCGAGCGCTAGCGAGCCTGTAATTTAAGAGGAACCGGCCTTCGGCCGGGACATTTTTCTACCGAAAAATGTACAAATTTATCTTGAAAGGGACTCAAGGGAGTGTAATTTCAAGCTTGATGGAAGTTTAGGAAACACACTA
>CM064514.1:52682603-52866021 GCA_032716605.1 Paralithodes platypus | reverse complement strand
GTGCATAAGTTATTAACCAGATCAATGGACGTGATTACAGTAATATGCTTGTTTTAATTGACCACTTGTGAGTTTCAGGCTATCAGGAAGATAAGCCATAAACATCGATATTTAGCAGATATACATATAGTTCTTGGGAGTTTGCGATGGATTGAAAGTTTATTGAATAGGAATGTATGTATATATTTGTTCAACATCCACATTTTACCTGTAATATATGTTAATTATATACAGTATATACCTACAGCTCCAACTTCCTTATAGCCTGAAACTCGAAAGTGGTCAATTGAGTATTGGGCTGGGTCTCTGAGTGATAGTGTAACTACATCACAAGGAGGTGCTGTTATCCTCTGATTTATGTAAATAACGCACCCAATATTAGAACATAATGTCCTAATGACCACAGGAAATTATCTCCTGTGTGTCTAGTTGCTGATCCTAGTATAATGTGTCCTAGTTATTATCTAGATATCCTAAATATTACCTATATACTGTATGTGTTGCTAGGAAAAACAATTGTGGAGAGAAAATAACTGGACAATTGGTTGGTGTGATTATGTATTTAAGCAAAGAACGAAATATGCAGATAAAATAGGCAAAACCTCTTAAAACAATATAGACAGAGAAAACACATTTGCTTGGCAACACTAAAGCATTATATATAATTATCTATTTAGTAAAGTATAGGTGACGATTGATGGAGATGGGCTGGTGGCATGGTAGTTGAGTTATACAATATACTGCCGGGGTGGGAGTGAAGGACTGATATGACCCAGGAGAACCAACACACACGTGAGGCTGACCCACACTGATAAGGACCAACAGGGCCAAACGAGGTCAAGCTGCTCCGCTGACATGACGTCAAGGTATGGGTGAACGAAATCAAGCTTGGCCTAAATTGAAATTGAAATTGAAATAAATTTTTGAAATGTTTGAATTTGAAATAGGTTATTATGCCAAAAACAAGGTATACAATAATATGACGATTTCATAAACAAAAAAAAATATGGCTGAATATTATGAGAGAAACTCTGTTTAAAGCACCTTTATAAATCGATTTATTTAAACAAACTATAATCATATTAAAGTTATGGATCTACAATAACAAATAGTAAATTATTTCCCTTTTCTACACCTTCACATTGCAGACACAGAATAATGTTGCACTGTATAAATAATGTTGCACTGTATAAATCTATAGCTTATATACATATTACATAAATAGACAAATATATCAATACCTGGATACTTTAGCGAGACTTGAGGGATATCTTATAACTAGAAATTGAGTGCTTAGTAACTTTAGTCGAACTTAAATTAGGGTAAAAGAAATGGAGAACTTAATTTCATAGCATATCTGTCATATATACTGCCATGTTATGCCTCCGACTTCTGGTAACCCCTTGAAGATTTTGACGCGTTTTGGCAGTGAATTCTGGCTATCATTAAACGATTAGATATAGACCAACAAGGGTATATGGAAGTCAGGGGGTTACATGAGACAGTCTATACCCTTTATATGTCCACATACGCTTTCTGAGCTACGTAATATCGTCTAATGATACCCATAACAAACTGCAAAACGCGTCATGATCCTCAGAGGGTTAAGGTAGAAACAGTTGTCCGAGCTCTGTTTTCTAAAATGGCTAGATTTCTTGAGGGACGCAGAATAAATGCAAATGGGTCCTTGAGTGCTTGAGTGATGCCTCCTGGCGACCATGTGAACGAGGGGAGAGTGAAAATAAGTGAAGGAGTGAGTGGGAGAGTGACAGTGGGGATAAGGAGAGGGGAGAGTGGATAAAATAAGTGTATGGAGAAAGTTAAAATACGTGTGGGAGTAAGTGGGAAAGTGAGTGATAGAGAGTGAAAATAATTGAAGGAGTAACTGTGTAGGAGAAAGTGGGAAAGTGATAGAATGGGGAATAAAGATACCATGTGTGAACGAGGAGGGAGAGTGATAATAAGTGTATGGTTAAAGTAAAAATAGGTGTGCAGGAAAATAAGTGGTAAAGTGACAGAGTGGGAAATTAAGGGGATTTTTTTTTTTAGTTTGCTGATCCCTAGACCTCCATCAAGTTTATAATTACACCCCTTAGACCCCCTTTAAAGATAAATTTGTAAATTTTTCTGTAGAAAAATGCTGCGAACGGTCTTAATAATCGTCAAACTCATGGGCCGAACGTTTAAAAATCAGAAAACTAATGGGGCTAAACATGAGGAAAAAGGGGGACCAGAAATACGACCCATCTCCCCTTCCAAGGCAAATATTTCGGGAAGTTTTTCATTTTGCGTGCGTCGTTGTCCTCGTGTTTATCTAAGCCAACGTCAGCGGTGATTGTCGGTCCCGCGGCGCCGGTGAAGAAGAAACCAGATTTGTATTGGTTTTCCGACAGACAGGGAGTTTGGCAAGCAGGAGGGGGTGCGGGGGTGGGGGGGGGGAGGGGGGTTGGCAGGTGGGAGGAGGGGCGGGGGGTGGGAGATATTTAGGTTAACCCCTTCTTTGCGGGTGACATATTTTTTATCTTTACTCAGGCTACTATTTAGACGATTTTATTCAGTTTAAAAAGGGTCTCCAGCAATTACCAGACTTCGAACTATCTCACTCAACCCTTTGTACTACCACAGATCCTTCTCAAAGTGCAAAACACGTCTAAATATAGCTAAAATATAATTAGAAAGACGTCGCCGGTAAAGAAGGGGATAAACTAAAGGCGATATCATACGAGCAATTTTGATCCCGCAACTTTACATTCACAACTCTGATCTAGCAATGTCGGATGTATATATATTACCCCTTGAATACATTTACCTTAATTTCAGTGCAGAATTATCTCTATATGTTGTCAGAAAAAAAAATTTAGGATTGAAAATTGTTGTGAAAATCGCTTGTTGAATCACCTATAGAAATCTACCCTCATTTTAGTTACCAATAGAAGTGCAAAATGGTCTCTAAATATTGTCAAAACATAGTTGCAGGTCGAAACTTGCGGAAATAAGCGCTCGTGTCAACCCGCCACAAGCAATAACAATGATCGAGGCTTCTTGTCAGTCCGGGATCAGCACTGAGCGGATGTGGATTGGAAGCTTTTGTCTAACCGGAGATGGAAACATGGAAGCAATCAAACTTACATATTTAGGACTCAGGGTTTTATGACAAGGTTTTATGATTCAAGGTATTGTGATCATATTATTTTTACTTGAAATATTTTCTTGATAAATATCCTCTGCTTTTTAGTTCAAGGTTTCTTCTTAGTACATGACCATTATATCATGCCTGATCATGCGTTTATCAACATAATGAGGTTACATTGCTTCTTACATACTTTCCAACTCTCAGTACGTCCATTCATTATAGGTAGGCCAGAAATCGTGACCCTTAGTTTCAGTAACTCAAAAATGGCTACAGCAAATGGACTACAAATCTCCACAGCTATACCTGGCTGACCCTTCTTAAATGGTAGAAATAATAGCTCGATGTCTGTAGTTATTCATGTTATATATATATATATATAATTTTTGGTAGGTATACAAGTTAGTGGTCAGGATTTTTGGATTATCTATATGAACTAACTATATTTCTCACTTATATCCATTCGCACTCACTGCCCCACTTTATTCAGTGCGTTTCTGTATGTCCACTCACCTATAACCATCCTTTTCCTTCACCTTCATATATTTTCACACAGTTCCTAAAATTTCACACATTTTTCTGATCTAAACACCCTTTCTCCCTCACCGACTTTCGCACTTTATTCCCTACTTTTTTTCACTCTCTTTCACACTCACTCCTTCGCTCATTTTATCCCCTCTCCCCTCGTTCACTTCGTCCCCAGGAGGCATCCCTCAAACACTCCAGGAACCTTTCTCCCTCGTGTTAAGACTTATTTGTTTTGACATTTTAAGCAGTATGTCCTATTAGTTTGGCGATTTTAAAAACTTTCGCCCGATTTCTGTCAAATTTAAGACCTTCCGTGCCAATTAGGTGTCGAAATTTTCCTGGCGAGCGATAGCAAGCCTGAATTTAAGAACTTCGGCCGGGACACTTTTCTATCGAAAAATTTATAAATTTATCATGAAGGAGGGTCTTGGGCGGGTGTATTTTTATGTTCGATGGAGGTCTAGGGAGGAAGCTAAAATAATTATATAAAGATACATAATTGAGCAAATATGTACGCTCAAACCCCCTTTAACCCAATGAGGCATATGAAGCCCTCTGAAAGTTTATATATTATTCAGCATTGGAAAGACCTCTAGAAATCATACTGTATATCTCGATTAACCCTCTACCTACCAACATTAACCCTCTACCTACCAACATTAACCCTCTACCTACCAACATTAACCCTCTACCTACCAACATTAACCCTCTACCTACCAACATTAACCCTCTACCTACCAACATTAACCCTCTACCTACCAACATTAACCCTCTACCTACCAACATTAACCCTCTACCTACCAACATTAACCCTCTACCTACCAACATTAACCCTCTGCCTACCAACATTAACCCTCTACCTACCAACATTAACCCTCTACCTACCAACATTAACCCTCTACCTACCAACATTAACCCTCTACCTACCAACATTAACCCTCTACCTACCAACATTTCCTCCTGATAAGAGTGCAATCGTTTACTGATCGATGGCTGAAATAAATTAAAAAGAGCGTCATAGTATCCTGCAGGGGTTAGTCTGTTCATGTACGGTCGCGCTAATAAGTCATGTCCCAGCTGTCATTACGTTTGGCCTGCTCTGTGCTGTACTACTGTCTGTCAGATGTTGAATAGGGTGGGTAAGTGTAGGAACATGTTTGTATATTTCGCACGATATGAAGAAATGAAGCTTAGATATTGCTGATACCAATTATTGATCGAAACATAATTGGTGCCGAGACATGACTTATTAGCGCGATTGTACAGCACAATCGCCGACAAATAATGGTGACAAACTTTCTTCACCCTCTCAACATCCGATTACGCATTTTGTTTCGGTTTTCTGGCTATTATTAGACGATTGGAATCAGATTAGGAAGGGTATATGGAAGTCAGAGGGTTAATTGAGATAGACTTTACCCTTACAATTCCCTCAACTCCTTCCTAAAATGTATAAAATCGTCTAATGATAGCCAAAATAAACATTAAAAACGGGTCATAATTTTCAGAGGGTTAAAAGGTTCTGGTATATTTTAAAACATTTCAGTTTTATAACATGCCCGAGTCAATGTTTTCCCTAAATCAGTGTTTTATATTTCAAATGTTATCATGCAGGAGTGTACGAGCTATTTGGAATAATAAATCATTCAAGTATATAGATCTCACCTGAAGAGTAGAATAAACGTTTATCCGTCATGTGGGAATAATTTTTTCATTAACCCATTCAGTACCAGGGACGTCTTTCTTATCATATTCTGGTAACCATTAGACGATTTTATTCAGCTTAGGAAGGACCTCTAGTAATAAATAAGTCTTGAAACTATCTCCCCCCACCCTTTCAACTCCCACACACCCTTCTTGACCTGCATAATATCGTCTAAATATAGCTAGAATGAAATACGTCACACGTCGCTGGTACAGTAGGGTTTAAGGGGAGGTATTTAGTTTGTTCCCTAGACCTCCATCAATATTAATATTACACCCCCTAGACCCCCTTTCAATATACATTTATACAATTTTCGGTAGAAAAATGTTAAGGCCGAAGGCCGGTTTCTCTTTAATTACAGGCTCGCTTTCGCTCGCCAGGATAAAATCGACACCTGAATGGCACGAAAGGTCTTAATATGGGGTGAAAGTTCTTAAAATCGCTAAACTAATGGGGAAAACGTTTTATAATATCAAAAGCAATGGGGCTAACCATGAGGGAGAAAGGGGTCAAGAAAAAAATCCCTCAAGTTGGAGATCCCCCCTTAACCCGTTTAGTACCGGTGGCGTCCTTGTCAATATAGTTTGGCAACTACTAAATGATTTTATTCAGCTTAGGAACGACCTCTAACAATAAAAAAGCTACAGCCTCTCTCATTTAACCCTATAACTAACATAGCTACAGCCTATCTCATTTAACCCTATAACTAAAATAGATCCTTCCAAGCTGGAGAAAATCGTCTAATAGTGTCAAAAATATGATGACAAGGACGTCACCGGTACTGAACAGGTTAAGGGAGCCCACCTCGCTTGTTTTATCTTTCTCTCCCTCTCTCTTTGGCTTGTAATCATTCGGCCCCATTCAGTCTACTTTTTAAAGACGTTTACCCCCATCCAGGTGTCAATATTTTCCTGGCGAGCGGTAGCGAGCCAGCATATATATATTTTTGTTTTGACAGCAAGCTAAATGTGTACATTTTTCGATATAAACATTTCTCCGGCGAAGCCGGATTTCTCCATACAATGCTGGCTCGCTATCGTTCGCCAGCAAGATATCAACACCTGGTTGGGGATAAACGTCTTAAAACAGTTGGCTGAATGGGGCCGAATGGATACAAGCCAGGGAAAGAGAGAAAAGGAGAGAGAGATAAAAAATGCCGGTGACCCCCCTTAAATTCATTGTCTCTTTAATTAAAAAAAAAAAAAAAAACCATCACGGCACAGCGCATGTCTCTTCCCGTGCTAATAATGGCCTATGAGAGAAACAAATCCGAAATAGACAATATTGCCCAGGTACTGATACTCCTGGAGTTTGTGTGGGGTTTCTCTTCAATCTGAGCATCACATATTTCCCCTCAATAGAGAAGTATTTTTCCTTCCCCCCAAACCGTGATTGGTGACCGTTCTACTCAGACTGTGAAGCCTGTCTGTGGGTTGGATCATAAATACATTGTACATAGATCATACATACATCATACAACCATATTACATACATAATACATACATCACACATTGTACATAGATCATACATACATCATACAACCATATTACATACATCTTACATACATCATACATTTGTCATGCATACATACATATACAGCCGTACCTTATACATATATCATACAACCATTATATACATCATACATACATCATACATACATAATACATGCCTCATGCATGCAATCTTTGGGTCGGATCATACATACACCATAATATACTGTACATACATACATCATACATACATCATTCATACATCATACATACAAAATACATCAATCATATATAACTATATACATACATCATGCATACATCCTTCAAACATACATCACACATTCATCACACAAACAACATGCATACATCATACATACAATCTTTGGGTTGGATCATACATACATACATACATACATTCATGCATCCGTTGCAGACATGTTCCTGCAGCGTTGAAAGGCGGAGGGATTGATCAACAGTCGCATCTCTCTCTCTCTCTCTCTCTCTCTCGATCTCTCTCTCTCTCTCTCTCTCTCTCTCTCTCTCTCTCTCTCTCTCTCTCTCTCTCTCTCTCTCTCTCTCTCTCTCTCTCTCTCTCTCCGCTCTCTCTCTCTCTCTCTCTCTCTCTCCGCTCTCTCTCTCTCTCTCTCTCTCTCTCTCTCTCTCTCTTTCTCTCTCTCTCTCTCTCTCTCTCTCTCTCTTCTCTCTCTCTCTCTCTCTCTCTCTCTCTCTCTCTATCTCTCTCTCACTCTCTCTCTCTCTCTCTCTCTCTCTCTCTCCTCTCTCTCTCTCTCTCTCTCTCTCTCTCTCTCTCTCTCTCTCTCTCTCTCTCTCTCGCTTCCTACCTGTATCAATACATATACTGTAGCTCTCTTTTATTTTTCGGTGTGGTATTCGCTTCCTCCCTTCAGAGTTTTAGTTTATATTTTATCATTTCTCTATATTACCTCCCATGTTACTTGCAAATCGTAGGCTGTTCTTTATTTGTTTTCTTGTTTCCCAAATTACTTCCATGTGACAACCCTTCTCTCTCTCTCTCTCTTTCTCACCATTAATATATGCTGTTCCAAATAGCTAGGTAGGCCAGAAATCTTGAAGCCTCAACTCAAAACGGGATAGAGCAAATGGGCTGTAGATTTCCACACCTGTTCCCTGGCTAACTCTACCCAAATGCAAAAGGTATAAGTTTAATAATTATTCTAGTCGTTTGTGAGTTATGGATATTAATGTGCACACGTTTTGGCCTACATACTAGAAACATGGTATAGTAATTCCTCGTATTTTTCTAAGCTCGGTAGTAGCTTGTGCATTCCGAAAACTTACATTTAGTATTATTTTGCTTCACCTTTCATGGATAACGAAGACACGGATATATGACCAGGTTAAGGGGACATGGGTCGTTTTTCTGGTCCCTCTTCTCCCTCATGTTTAACCCCGTTAGTTTTGAGATCTTATGACGTCCGGCATATTATGGTTTGGCAATTTTAAGACTTTTCGACCCATTTTTTGTCAATATCAAAACTTTTCGTGTCAGGTAAGTTTCAATAAGTTCCTGGCGAGCGATAGCGAGCCTGTAATTTAAGAGGAACCGGCCTTCGGTCGAAAAATGTAGAAACTATTCTTGAAGGAGGGTCGGGGGGGGCTGGTCGGGGGGGCTGGTGGGGGGGGGGGGGAGGTTGATGGAGTTCTAGGGATGATTTTTTATATATATAAAATATATAAATGAGGAAATAAATACGCCCATCCCTCCTTAAAGTTCACCTGACATCCTGGTATTCATTTCAATGGATCTCCAGAACACAAGGACTATTGCATGGTCCAATCAACCAGACCCCACACACGAGGCCGCTCCTTCCGCATAAACAGGTTAACCCCTTCTGTGCCGATGACATCCTTTTAACTTAATTCTGGCTTCTATTAGACTATCGTATTCAGTTTATTAAGGGTATGCAGCAATTAACAGGCTTCTCTAACTATCCTGCTTAACACCTTTTACTACCACAGATTCTTCTTAAATTTCACAAAATCATCTAGATATAGCTAAAATCATCTAGATATAGCTAAAATCATCTAGATATAGCTAAAATCATCTAGATATAGCTAAAATTTAATTAAAAAGATGTCGCCGGTACAGAAGAAGTTAACACTATCTAATCTCTCGTGTTGGGTAGTCATTGTGATGTTTTTTTATTAAATAGGATAGTGGATTAAATAGGATAGTGGATTAAATAGGATAGTGGATTAAATAGGATAGTGGATTTAAATAGGATAGTGGATTTAAATAGGATAGTGGATTAAATAGGATAGTGGATTTAAATAGGATAGTGGATTTAAATAGGATAGTGGATTTAAATAGGATAGTGGATTTTCCTTTTTATTTTATTATTTTTATTTTTGACAATTACGAGGAATACCATTTCCGTTTTCTCTAAATATATATTTCTATTTCCTGTCATAATTGGTTTGTATATATAAAAAAGTATTCCATCAATATTTCGTAACCTGTCTATTTTTTCTAATGATAGAAAATGGACGGGAGACGCGGAGAGCAAGGTAGACTAAAGAAAAAGAATAAGGCACACCGTCTATGTGTGAGAGAGAGAGAGGGTAGGTGGAGAGGGGAGCGCGGAATCTGATCAGCATGGAAACCTAATAAAAGGGGGAAAGTGGAGGGAAGGGGACCAATACAGAGGAAGGGAAAATGTGGAACAGGGATATATAAGGGAGAGAGAGAAAGAGAGAGAGAGTATGTGTGAGTTAGAGTTGAAGTTAGCTCACCGACAGAGTTCATATTTACGTACATAATTCATGAATAAGAAAAGGAAATGCATTGATTTAGCCAAATCAATTTTAAGCACGTCATGTAAGCGAATGCAGAAAGTAAAATGCAGTTGCCAAAACATATAAAGGAGTTTCTAGCATAATGGAGGTGTTGATTATAGTTTTGCCTCAGTTTGTCTGCAAACAAGATATTTCAAAATTATATACCAATGTTTACGAAATTTAGTACGCAGCTAGGCTATGCACCAAGGAGGCGATTGGTCAAGCGCATACCTCCGCCAGCGTACAAAGGCGGAGGTATGCGCTCTCATGAGTTCCTCTCTAGATATCCGTGTATCAAGTCAGGTCAGGTGAAGGTATTGAGGGATAAACCTTGACAACGGCACCTCGTATCTAAATTCTACTTCTCCTATTTTTCTGAAGAGTGTAGAGAGGGGAGAAGGGGTGTTGGAGAGAGAGGAAGCCATTGGAGTGACTTTGTTATGTGTGTTATTAGTCTGTCTACGTCGTCTGCAGGTCACGATCGCTGACCCCAAGGGAGGCACTAAGGGTTGACACTGAGGAGACACACCCTAACTCGGTTACTGCTGCTGTAATTCAATTCACATCTTGCATTCATTCCACAGCCTGGCAGCGTCCACTTGAGGATGCACACACACGCACACACACACACACACACACACAGACACTCACACACACACACACACACACAGATCCATACACATACACTGATTATCTTCGACTCGAGTGAAAGTGCTTTTGTGTCTAGACAAAAATGTGTTCCAACTAATTATTATCCTATGAATAAATATGCATTGAACCTAATACCCTACTGCTTAGTAACAATGTATTTTCAATCCTACCATTTTTTATTTATTTACATCCATCTACTCTCTTATTCCACTTGCTACCCTGGGATAATCATTGGTTTTCTTCTAGCTCAATACATGCTACCATAATCCCCACAATCCTCCTTGCATACCCACCTCTCACCCCCTCCAAGTCGTCTATTAAGTCAACCCTTTTGATATATTCTGCCATTTTGCATACCAGGATGTATGAATAACCTTTTGTATATCACGCATTATAGTCTTTCTTCAGCTGAGGGTAAATTGAATCTATTTTATCAGCTGATTTATAGATATTTAATGGGATCGTATAATACTGATATACAGTATAACATTATCTCCACCATAGAAATATTAAGTTTCCATAATTCCACAATTGTAAATTAGGCTGAAGATAAGCGGCAACATTATTTAAAAAGACTACCTCATAAGCTGCCAAATCAGTGTTGAGGATGAAAGTTGACAGCAAAAGCGCTTGTGTGATACTACTTTAACTCCTTCTGTAGCAGCGACGTGTATTGAATTTGATTCTAGTGATATTTAGACGATTTCGTGTAGTTTAAGCAGGAGCTATGGAGGTAAAAAGTGTTAAGAGAGATAGTTTGAAGCCAGTTAGTTGCTAGAGGCCCTTTTTGAACTGAATAAAATCGTCTAATAGTAGCCAGCATAGAGTCAGAAGGAGGGCACCGGTAATGCAAGGGTTAACCCTGGCATATCTGAGCGTGAGGGCTCCAGGAACCATCACGTCTCCAGCAGCAGCAGAGGCACACACATTCCATACATTCCATACCGTCTGTATTTCCACATTCCCGCTATTATGCCCGGGAATGGGAAGCTTGCCAAATATTTCAATCATGGGTGGCTGTTGAACTGTCCTTTATTTTATGAAGGGCGTTATGATAAGGTATAATTATGAATGGGGTACCTAAAATTTAAGGATATTATTACAGTTACTTTAATTTAAGGATATAATTATAGTTAATTTAATTGAAGGATATCATTATAGTTAATTTAATTTAGGGATATCATTATAGTTACTTTGTATTTAGCTCTCAGACATCGTAGTTAGAATGGTACAACGGCCTGGCACTTCGCAAACAACACTTTACGACAAATTGTGGACGAGAGGGCTCATGGGTAAATTGATTGGTGTACAAAGACAAGTGGATGAAGTTGAAAAATTAATCCCTGTTGTAAAGTTGCCGGTAGCTACTTTGAAAAACTGCTTAATCAATATATATATATATATATATATATATATATATATATATATATATATATATATATATATATATAAAAGTATGTTAATATAAAGGTATTAATTAACAGCTGATGGGCTCTATTTAACCAACCATTGAATATGAATAAAACATGTATGCATTTTTTTTTTCTAATAGGTTTACGAGATTTGAGAAGATTTGTGTTGGTAGAAGTACATGGGATTATTATCAAAGCAAATACTCATAGACCTCGGAGTGCCACATGTATATGTCCTCGGAGTGCATATGTATAGTCGGAGTGCAATGTATAGTCCTCGGAGTGCCACATGTTATGTCCTCGGAGTGCATATGTATAGTCGGAGTGCAATGTATAGACCTCGGAGTGCCACATGTATAGTCCTCGGAGTGCCACATATATGTCCTCGGAGTGCATAATTATGTATAGTCGGAGTGCAATGTATAGACCTCGGAGTGCCACATGTATATGTTGATTTCATTAATTGAGTTTGGATGTGAAGTTGGTTGGTGTAGAGAAACATAATAATTTTATCTAGTTCAAGAGAAATCCCTCTTATTTTATTATTTCACACACACACACACACACACACACACACACACACACACACACACACACACACACACACACACACACACACACACACACACACACACACACACACACACACACACACACACCAGCCAGTAAAGTGAGACAAAACTGTAATATCATCAATGTAATGTGTATCACTGAAACATTAAATTAGTGGGCCGTCTCCTTCTGTTTAGTGTATGTAGATTGATAGCCTAGAGCTCTTGTGTGTGTGTGTGTGTGTGTGTGTGTGTGTGTGTGTGTGTGTGTGTGTGTGTACGTGCGTGTTTGTGTGTGTATATTTGTGTGTGTGTGTACAGTATAATAACAAAAGGTGAAGACCAGTACTGTATCTACATATGACACAAGTTATACTATGGTATATCAGTATGTGTTGCACGCATGGAAAGGAAAGGAAGATATTTTACTTATTATAAGTATCATTGGGAGAATTTTATATATACTCTGAAAACAATTGTCGGAATTTTATCGAAATCCGTCCAATAGTTTGTGAGAAATACATTATGTAAAGCAAGAAAACAAACAAACGAACAACAAAAATCGCTTGGTAAAGCATCTCTCTCTCTCTCTCTCTCTCTCTCTCTCTCTCTCTCTCTCTCTCTCTCTCGCTCTCTCTCTCTGACATACATTCAAGCCATGGGAACGGTGTTGTATGCTAATGTGTTCAATCATCACTACATTCAGTGGTTGAAGGCCTTGGGTATCGTATATACCTGTACCATTGAGGATAAAGGATAGGCATGGCAGTGGGAGCCCTAGTTCTATGACGCGTTCGGCTGTTGTTAGACGACTTTATTCAGTTTAGGAAGGACATTGTGAGAGCTAGAGAGATAATTGAGGTAATTTTGACCCCTTTGATTGCCACAGATCCTTTCTAAGTTGTACAGAATCGTCTAATGATAGCCATAACATACTGCCCAAATGCGCCACAATCCTTTAAGGAGTAGACACAAGTAAAGTTTCCTTCCACATGGACATACAGTATAATTATTATATCCCCAATATTAACAGACTGTAGTTGGCTCGGTATAAATTATAAGCATAAATACTATTGCGAGCAGTACATATGAAACGAGACTAATGTAACAGATCTTAAATATGTTGATGCCGTTTGAAGTTTATGTGTATGTTATCTAATTACTACTACATAATTATACACATACATAATTACTACTACATAATTATACACATACATAATTACTACTACATAATTACTACTACATAATTATACACATACATAATTACTACTACATAATTATACACATACATAATTACTACTACATAATTATACACATACATAAAATAATAAGTACAGATAAAAACAAATTGTTTTCATATTAGTTGGTATTTAATTGTGGGAAATATGTTTCAAAGGAATCAACTATATAGTAATTAACGTAATTGTTGTCATTTAACATAAACCAAGTATGGCGGTACATCTCCCTGTGTGTATCCTGAGACATACAGTACTGAGAGAGAGAGACAGATGAAGGTAGTTTGTCCAGAGTGTTTGTCATTACTGGCATATGGTGTGTGTCACCAAGCTGGGGGGAATACACGGAGCTGTACACGTGAACAGTGGTATTATACTGTACAAGAAAGATATATTGTACAAGACAGTGATACAAGACAGTGATATGGTACAAGACAGTAATATTGTACAAGACAGTGATATTGTACTCGACAGTGGTACAGTACAAGGCAGTGATACAAGACAGTGATATGGTACAAGATAGTGGTACAACAAAGTGTCTCTCACCAGGCTCAGGGATACACGGAGCTGTACAGGTGAACAGTGGTTTTGTGTGGTTATGGGCTGGTCTATCAGAGTGAGAACTGAGCGATCTCTGCCATACCCATAGCTTACTCTGACTGTTCCTTTCACTTATATATTTTCTAGATCTCGAGTGACGGCGTCTATTCCGTGGATTGACCTCCCAATCTACCAAGATTGGAAGCCAAAGCGTCACGTTTTTCCCTTGCCCCTCAACTTTCTCTTCATAATTGCTGAGGGGCACAGGGCCCTGGGTGGAGCTTTGGTGTCCCGGGCGTTTCTGCACCCTCCTCAGTTCCCCGCCATGGAGTGGCTTCGGTCACCCAGGCTTTATTGTGGTCGGCAGGAAGGGTTCTGTGGGGGCGCTCGGTTATGGCCGTGCTCTGGGCCTTGGGGCTGTTCGGCCAGGCAGCTTGGGGAACAACAACAACAACAACAACAACAGTGGTATTGTACTATATATCATCATACATTTCGAAACCCATTAGCGCCATCAGACTAGGACCCTACGGCTGCGAGAGTGTAGATAGCAGAGAATGGGTGATGTAGATAGAGGAAGCTGTTGGAATGGCTTTGGTATGTGTGTTATTAGGCTGTGTACGTCGTCGAAGTGTCCCCCGACTGGGTGCGAACATGATATACATTTAAGGGGGGATGATTGGTTTTATGGTCTATTTATCTACTTATATATTATTTGTTTCTTAGTTTCCTCGCTTGACCTCCATCAAACTTTAAAAAACACACATGCACACACAAACACAAACATCCCTTATACCCCCCTTCGATATAAATCTGTACATTTTTTGGTAGAGAAATATCCCGGCCGAAGGCCGCTTCTTCCTGAAATTACAGACTCGCTGGAAAATCTGTGACAGAATGTGCTTTAAATTTGTCTTTCTCTAGTTGTTGGTGAACGAAATATGAATATTGAGAATAAACACAAAGTTGCTTAAAATTGAAGATAGAAAAATCCCTCCCATTTGTTACGCACACTTTCCTCAAGCAGTCTATTAATATTTGTCTTTGATATTTGCCGATAATCTTTTCAACAATATTAGTTTCCTATGTTCTGGCTACCAGTCGATAATTCTATGCAGTTAAGACAGCACCTTTTAAAATCAACAGGCTACAAGCTATCATATTGTACACTTTTAAGGGGGCCCACCTCGTTGTTTAAGGGGGCCCACCTCGTTGTTTAAGGGGGCCCACCTCGTTGTTTAAGGGGGCCCACCTCGTTGTTTAAGGGGCCCACCTCGTTGTTTAAGGGGGCCCACCTCGTTGTTTAAGGGGGCCCACCTCGTTGTTTAAGGGGGCCCACCTCGTTGTTTAAGGGGGCCCACCTCGTTGTTTAAGGGGGCCCACCTCGTTGTTTAAGGGGGCCCATCTCGTTGTTTAAGGGGGCCCACCTCGTTGTTTAAGGGGGCCCACCTCGTTGTTTTTTTGTTTTACATTTGTTCTCTCTTTCCCTCTCTCTCTCTTAGGGTTGTATTCATTCGGCCCCATTCAGCCTACTGTTATAAGACGTTTATCCCCATCCAGGTGTCGATTTTTTCCTGGCGAGCAGTAGCGAGCCAGTATATTGTGTATCATGTTTTTGTCAGCAGGCTAAATTTGTAAATTTTTCGATGGAAAAATGTCACCGGCGAAGCCGGATATCTCCATACAATGCTGGCTCGCTCGCCAAGAATATCTCCATACAATGCTGGCTCGCTCGCCAAGAATAAATCGACACCTGGATGGGGATAACCGTCTTAAAACAGTAGGCTGAATGGGGCCGAATGGATACAAGTCAAAGAAGGAGAAAAAAAGAGAGAACAAAAAAACAGGTGACCCTCCTTATCTTAAACTATCTTAAATTGTTTAATGATAGCCCGAATATGCAAGTTTGAATTAAATCACTTTTTGAAGGGTCCTACTTTCAAACGTAGTGATTATGGTTATCCTTCTTTGGTTTTTGCTGATCCTCCTTACCCCATTAACCCCTTTTGTACCGGCGATGTCTATTTAGCTATATTTTGGCTACTGTTAGACGATTTTATTGAATTTTTAAAAGGGCCTCCAGCAAAAACCAGGCTTCGAACTATCTCGCTCAACTCTTTCTACTACCACAGAACCTTCTCAAAACTGCACAAAATCGTCTGAATATAGCTAGAATAAAATTAATGAAACGTCGCCGGTACAGAAGGGATTAAGGGAGTGCGGGATCGGCTACCGACTGACTGACTGACGGAGTTTTCAAAGGTATATTCTGTTTGACCTGGATCGCTGCGTTTGGTGAGGACGGGGACTTTGTACCTGTAGGCAGAATATGTGATGATGATGATGGTGGAGGTGGCGGTGGTCAGCTTAAGGGGGATCGGTACGTTTTTCTGGCCCCCCCCTTCTCTCTCATTTTTAGCCCCATTAGTTTTGAGATTTTAAGACGCTCGCTCCAATATTTGTGTCGATTATAAGACCTTTCGTACCATTTTTGTTATCGATATAAAGACCTGTCTTGCCATTTAGGCGTTAATTATTTCCTGGCAAGCGGTAGTCAGCCTGTATTTCTTAAGAGGAACTGGCCTTAGGATGGGACATTTTTCCACGACAAATGTACACATTTATATTGAAGGGTGGTCTAGGGGGCCTTTTTTTTTTTTTTTTTTTTTTTTTTAGCTTGGTGGGGCTCTAGAGAGGAAACTAAAAAAACATTATAGAAAGATAAATTAACAAGCAAATGAATGCGGCGATCCCCCTCTTATGGGACAACACTGTGGATGACACCAACACAACAACTACTGGTGCAGGTATTGAGGGATAAAGCTTTACATCGGCACATTGTATCTATTCTATTCTATTTTATATACTCAGGCCCAATCCCCACTTTTCCTATTTTGTTCTTTTCTTTTCCCCTATTTTCCCTTTTTTTTTTTTTTCCTTTGGGTGGTGGCCGACACAAGACAGAGCCAGAATAGGGACAACACAACAGAAAACAATGAACACACAATACAAAATACAAATTCACACGCATTTACTTGACAACATACTGTAGGCAGGTTTACCGAATTATAACACAACATTACGCTGGATTCGTTCTCAAAAGTCGCTTTAGAAATATGTATACATTTAACTCGAAGGGGGGGGGGGGGTCTTGGGGATATTTCTAAAAGTTTGATGGAGGTCTAGGGAGCAAACTAGAAACCTCCCAATTAGTACCAGGGACGCCCTTTTTATCCTATTATGGCAACAATTGGATGAGTTTAGTCAGCTTAGGAAAGACATCTAGCAATAATAAGGCTTCAAACTATCTCAACCAACCCTTTTGACTACCACATATCCTTCCTAAGCTGTATAATATCGTTTACATTAAGTTAGAAGGGGTTAGAAGGGGTTAGAGGGTTAACATACAGCCAGCGGGGCAATGTAGTTTTTGCAAGCAGGGTGAGGGAGGACTTAGAGCTCTCAGTAGTATCATGATAAGAGCCGCGGCGGCCAAGGGGGTTACACGTTCATGTGTAACTGTGCTTGACCTGGGTTCGATCTCAGCCAAGGTGGACATATTTAGTGGGTGCGGTAGGACGTCCTAGCGTGTTTCACATGTTCACACCCAGTTGGGGGACACCTCGACAACGCATACAGACTAATAACATACATACCAAAGCCACTCCAACAGCTTCATCTCTCTCCAACACCCCTTCTCCCCTCTCAACACTCTTCGAAAGTAGATAATAGATGCTGTAGTAAAGTAGATAATAGATGCTGTAGTAAAGTAGATAATAGATGCTGTAGTAAAGTAGATAATAGATGCTGTAGTAAAGTAGATAATAGATGCTGTAGTAAAGTAGATAATAGATGCTGTAGTAAAGTAGATAATAGATGCTGTAGTAAAGTAGATAATAGATGCTGTAGTAAAGTAGATAATAGATGCTGTAGTAAAGTAGATAATAGATGCTGTAGTAAAGTAGATAATAGATGCTGTAGTAAAGTAGATAATAGATGCTGTAGTAAAGTAGATAATAGATGCTGTAGTAAAGCAGATAATAGATGCTGTAGTAAAGCAGATAATAGATGCTGTAGTAAAGTAGATAATAGATGCTGTAGTAAAGCAGATAATAGATGCTGTAGTAAAGCAGATAATAGATGCTGTAGTAAAGTAGATAATAGATGCTGTAGTAAAGCAGATAATAGATGCTGTAGTAAAGTAGATAATAGACGCTGTAGTAAAGGTTTATCCCTCAAAAACCTTCACCAGCCCTGACAACTGCGCAGAGAGTTTTGAAGTTTGGATTTGTGTGCGTTGTTGAGAGGTATCCGAGTGAAAGTGGTGTTGCGTGGGACGAGGGGCGCTGGCTGATGGAGGACAGAGGTGCGTGGAGGCGATTCATTCGTGGCCAAGGGAAATCAAGACGTCTGGCAAAAGATAGATTGCGTGTTGTGTCGAGCGTAAGAGGTGATAATTATGTTGTCTTGCCTAATGTTATAGAGTACCCATAAGTCTAAGCTCTCATATCATTATTAGTTAAAACAAACGTTAGATTATTATTCTGTTAACTCACATACCCTAACATAAAATAAATTTATTAGGCTCAACAAATAATAAAAATATTTATAATGATGATGATGATGAGGAGGAGGAGGAAGAAGAAGAAGAAGAGAACAGGAGGTTAATAATAATAATAATAATAATAATAATAATAATAATAATAATAAACCTCATTGGACAGACCCCAGCCAAGGGAAACCCCGGGAGTGAGAGCTTCCGACTCGGGGGAGTATGAAAGGGCTTATCATCTGAATGATTCCTCCAACCAAATTGAAAATCCTCTAGTCAGCAGTGCCTTTATAGTCAATGCATGAATATGGAAATTGGAAAAGAAAATGGAATTTCTAGTTTACTGAACTGCTTAACCCTTTCAAGATTCGATTACGCATTGCATTTCTGTTTTCTGGCTGTAACTGTCTTGATAGCGTAATGCATAAATGCGCAGAATCTCGGTGTGAGTATCCTAGGTTCGAGTCCAATTGGAGTGCCACATGTATTTGTTGATTTAATTAATTGAGTTTAGAAGTAAAGTTGGTTGAGCAAAAAATATGAAGTACTACTAGACGATTTATATTCAGATTACGAAGGCTATATGGAAGTCAGAGGGTTAATTGACATTGTCTTTACAATTATAATTTCACTCAATATGAAGGATTTTATTTTAATCAATGGGGCAAACATGTCTTATTTAACACCCTGAAGCTCAAAATTCCTTCCTAATCTGAACAAAATCGTCTAATGATAGCCAGAATTAATTATAGAAATGGATGATTATATACAGAGAGGGTTAATATGAAGAGAAGGGATGTAATTAAGTAACAATGACGGCAGGTGAGGGGAGGAGTGACGGGCGAAGTAATTAATAGACAGCAGATTTTTGTGTTCATATATAAATCTCTCTCTCTCTCTCTCTCTCTCTCTCTCATGTCCGACCTTATATCGTGACTATAATACGTATGTAAGTGAGCGAATTGACGAGTATGCAAGGCTATTATTTTTGTGTTAACCCTTCCAGTATCAGCGACGTCTGTTATATTTTATTCTAGCTATAATTAGAATTATTAGATGATATTATGAAGCTTGGGAAGGATCTATGGTAAGCGAAAGGGTTAATTGAGATAGTTCGAAGCCATATAATTGCTAGAGATTCTTCCCAAACTGTATACAATCGATTAGTAGTAGCCAGAATAAATGAAAAACAGACGTCGCCGGTACAGAAGGGGTTAAAGCAGGAAACTATGCAATGAGTCAACAGTGGTAACCGTGTCAGTCTTTTAGTAATTAAAAGTATTAATAATTATTATGTTCCTTCCAACAACCAACTATACTCCTAAAATCGATTAATGAAATTTACAAACACATGTGGCAGTCCGTGGATTCGAATCCAGGATGCTCACACCGAAAATCAACACCTTATGCATCGCACCACGTAGACACCACGTAATGTAAGATATGACGTGAATTGAATTGCATGGATATAATCTAGGTACAACAATGGCCAAGGACTGGGACTGGGGGTAGTACTTGGTTGTTGATCTATACATTTAGCTATACATTTATTTTTGCATTTCCTCGCTAAACCTCTATCAAGCTTAAAACAAACACCCGTTAGACCCTCTTTCAAGATAATTGTGTACATTTGTTGGTAGATAAACTTCCCGGCCGAAGGCCGCTTCTTTCTTAAATTACAGGCTGGCTATCGCTCGCCAGGAAAAAGTCGACACCGAAATGGCACGAAATGTCTTAGTATTGACAACAAATGGGGCGAAAGGTCTCAAAATCGCCAAACTAACGGAAAGAACGTCTTAAAATATCAAAACTAATAGGCTAAACACGAGGGAGAAGGGGGTCCAGAAAAAGCAACTACTTCCCCCTCAAGACATGACGTATATAGTGAACTTTGGTCTCTGTACACTAGGCAGATTACTATAGTTTATTCTTGGAAGATGTGATTGATATATGCAAGTATAAAGGGCCCATTGAACTACCTCACAAGTATTTTGGGAAGAGCACAAATAACCCCTTGAGGATCATGACGCGTGTTTACATATTATTCTGGCTATCATCAGGCTATTTTATTAAGATTAGGAAAGGTGTATGGAAATCAGAGGGTAAATTGAGACAGTGTTTTCCCTTTTCATTACCACAGACCTTTCCTAAGCAGTATAAAATCGTCGAATGATGCCAGAATACTGTCGAAACGCGTCATGATCATCAAGGGCTTAATAAGCGTAGCCCGGGGGTCTTTCACATAAATGGTCCGAAGATTGGCTGGGGGTGTATGAACTCTGAATGCTATTTTTAAGGGGGGATGGGCGTATTATTAAGGGGGGGATGGGCGTATATATTTGTTTATTTAGATAGCGTTTTATTATTGTTTTAGTTTCCTCCCTAGACCTCCATCAAGCTTAAAAAAAACACCTCCCTAAGACCCTCCTTCAAGATAATTTTGTACATTTTTCGATAGAAAAATGCTCCGGTATTCTCTTAAATTACAGGCTAGCTGTCGCTCGCCCGGAAAAAAAAAATACACCAAAATGAGACGAAAAGTCTTAATATGGACAAAAGAATGGGGCGAAAGGTCTTAAAATCGACTAAACTAATTGTCCGAACGTCTTAAAATCTGAAAATGAATGGGGCTAAACATGAAGAAGGGGGGCCAGAAAAATGACCCATCTCCCCATAAGGTTAGATGCGGTTATATGTGTATTTCCTCGGATATACATTTAATAGAGATAAATCCCATCAAAGGGAACCTGCAAGCCTCTTACTTACGTGCGGGCGATTTTGGTGATAAAAGACGCATTGAGCTGCTTGTGTTACGGTACCGATGACACTATATTTTAACTTGTATTAACCCCTTCAGTACCGGTGACCTCTTCATTATATTATGGCAACTATCAGATGATTTCATTCAGCTTGGGAAGAACGTCTGCCCATTAAAAGGCTACAGGCACTCTGAATTAATCATTTTTAGCTACCATATATCCTCCCTAAGCTTTATCAAATCGTCTAAATGCAGCTTTCAGAAATATGCGTCAACAGTACTGAAAGGGATAACCCTTTCTGTCTATTTTCAAGTTATTCAGGCTAACATATAACGATCTATCCACCTGAAATATAACGATCTATCCACCTGAAATAAATACAGGTGGGATTCAAAGTGTGTGTTGTTTAAGGGGAGATTTTTAGTTGTTCCCTAAACCTCCATCAAGCTGAAAATGACACCCATTTTCAAGATAAATGTGTACATTTTGCGCTCTTTTTAAACTGAATATCATCGTCTTACAGTAGCAAGTTAAAAAGACGTGGCCGCTACAGAAGGGGTTAACTTATCTGACTAGTTAACTGATAGTTAAAAGAAACCACACTCACAATTCATTCATACTAATTTTGCTTTCCTACCTAAGGATCACAACAAAGGACAGAATTTATGTGGGCAACTGTACACTTCCAAAATAGTGTGTAAATACATTTCGTAAATATTTTCTTTATTATATATTTAAATGTATCTAGTGAGTCAATATTTGTTTCCCCAATATTTGCAATACTCTCATAATATTTGTCTTTGTTATGGCAACTATTAGACGATTAGATTTATATTTGGAAGGGTATAATTATGGAAGTCAGAGGGATAATTGGGCCAGTGTTTACCCTTTAAATTCCTGCAGCTCCTTCCTAAACTGTACGAAATAGAATAATGCTAGCCTGAATTAAGTGTTGCAATACATCATAATCCTGAAGGGGTTAAGTCTATTGCATGTATTGCAAAATCCAACTAATTTAAAATAAAACAAATATCAATTTGGGCAAAACTTTTGCTTGGAGAATTATTGGAGTGGGGCCCCAACTACTGCGGTTGGAAATTGGAATTATGCATTGTTGGGAGCGTAAACTATTTTAGTCAGAATTATTTTATTTCTGAGCGGGAATATTGTTCGCCAGAAACAATTTGTAATACGATATATTTGAGTAAAATATTAAGGCATATTGTTATACGGTGTTTCATGTCATTGCGTTGCATGATATTATATATACAGTATATCTCAATAACATATTTATTGAAATATAACAAATTTTCATATCGAATGGATTATATATACGACGAGGGAATACAGTTCGGGTTATATGCTTTAATATTTACTTCAACTTCCAAAACTACTCCCTGAAATGAATGAAATCGTCTAACGATATGTAAATCTGATATGGCTTACTTAAGAATGGGAAAGGGGTGGGACCTTCTATTAATTGTTTTAATATGTAATTTAGAAGAAAATGTATTGACATGCAACATAGCTGAGAACAAACATAGGTCTGATACTGAAATCATGGTATTACTTTCTTAAGGTGTGTGTGTGTGTGGGGGTTTTTTCGGGGGGGGGGGGGGGGGAGGGGGGGGCCGGACCCTCTAGAGTCTAGTCCCTCATGATTAGCCCCATTACTTTGGTGATTTTTTGCGACCTTTTGCCCTATGTCTTTGTCAATTTTAATACCTTTCATGCCAATTACGTATCAATTTTAATACCTTTCATGCCAATTACGTATCAATTTTAATACCTTTCATGCCAATTACGTATCAATTTTTTCCTGGTAAGCGAAAGCAAGGATGCAATTTAGAGGGAGTCTGCCTTCGGCCGGGACACTTTTACCAACATTTTTTACACATTTATCTAGAAGGGAGTGTTATGGGGGTATATGTTTAAGCTCGATGCAGGCCTCGGGAGAGAGAAAGTAATACTAAGCAGCTTAAGAAGGACCTGTTGGAGTAAGAGGGTTATTTCAGTTTTTACCGCTAATGGTGGGAATATGATAAAGTAAAGCGTCCGGAAAGACTGAGAGTGTTGCGTGTATTACGTCTCCTACAATAGCATGGTGGCAGTAAAGCAGCTTATTAACACGTCAGTTTTGTGAGTAGTAATTAGCGTATTATAGTGTAATAGTGTGTGTGGTCTATCCTCAACTTGCTCATTCAGTATCCAAGCTCTTATTATATATATATTAATAGTTTTACTTGTTATTAGCTATTATTGATTGTTTTATGTAGTTTAGTAAAGACCTCTAGGAATCAAAGGGTCAGTTCTGTTCAGTTGATCTGCAAGAAGCTAAATGCCTTTTTTTTTTTTTTTTATCGGTGGCCCCATCTTTTATCGGTGGCCCCCCATCTTTTATCGGTGGCCCCCCATCTTTTATCGGTGGCCCCCCATCTTTTATCGGTGGCCCCCCATCTTTTATCGGTGGCCCCCCATCTTTTATCGGTGGCCCCCCATCTTTTATCGGTGGCCCCCCATCTTTTATCGGTGGCCCCCATCTTTTATCGGTGGCCCCCATCTTTTATTTGTGTTTTCTTTTGTTTTCTAGTTTGTCAAAAACTAAAACTATCAATCTAATTCGCACCGATATTTTGCAAAGTAGAATCAAATCTCCTAATTACAGCTAATCTTCGTATAATGAAATGGGATAATTAAAGCGGTGCTGGATGGGAGGAGGGGCGTCGACTGACTGGGGACAGAGGTGCATGGGGGCGTTTCGTTCGTGGCCACCCCTGCGGGGATTACGGTGTCCGGCAATAGATAGATAAATATAAACTCTTCGTGTATTTCGTTGACATTATTGAAAATGGATCGTTTATTAAATACTCAATAAATTGACCTGTCGAATGAATTATCTAAACGGTAATGACGGAGCCTTATGAGCGATTTTGTCGGTCAGATTTTACGGGCAATTGTTGCGTGGCAACTTGAAAATATATGTTCCATAAGAATTAAACTAGCTAACTTAATCTACCTTCGATCTATTATCCGATACCATTGTGAAAGAGCCTCAAAATAGTACGAGGAAATCAAATGCTCGTCGAAAACAGCCAGAAAAAGTGCTCGTGTGATACCCTCGTAAGGGAATACAATTTGGGTTAAATGTTGTATTATTTACTTTGATAATTGGTCAAGTGGATTACTATGATATTATTAGAACAACAACATCGACCCATTGACCAATAAACACTCCAATCCATTTGATAATTACATTGCATTACAGTCCGGTCCACTAAGCAGGCTGGGCTGGAAGCAATTAACTAATATAAAATGGTCGGTGTGTAAATATTGGAGAGTGGTTGTGCTAGGCTCGGCTGCTGGGGGTGGGGGGTGGGGGGATAGGGTATATGCTTTGGTTTATCTATTAATATATTAAAATATATATATTTTTAGTTTCCTCGCTAGGCTTCCATCAAGCTTAACAAAACACCCCGAAGACCCTCCTTCAAGGTAAATTTGTACATTTTTCGATAGAAAAATTTACCGGCCGAAGGCCGGTGCCTCTTATAATTACAGGCTCGCTATCGCTCACCAGGAAAACATAGACACCCAAATGGCCCAAAAGGTCTTAATATTGACAAAGAAATGTGGCGAAAAGTCATAAATCGCCGAACTAATGGGTCTAACGTTTTAACAACTGAAAACTAATGAGGCTATACACGAGGGAGAAAGAGATCCAGAAAACCAACCATCCTCCCTTTTAACTAATATAAAATGGTTGGTATGTAAATATAGAACAGTGGATGTGTTAAGAGCCTGATGGTGGTGGTGGTGGTGGTGGTGGGGTTGGGGTGGAGGTGATGGTGGTGGTGGTGGGGGTGGGGTTGGGGTGGAGGTGATGGTGGTGGTGGTGGTGGGGTGGAGGTGATGGTGGTGGTGGTGGTGGGGTTGGGGTGGGGGTGATGGTGGTGGTGGTGGTGGGGTTGGGGTGGAGGTGATGGTGGTGGTGGTGGTGGGGTTGGGGTGGAGGTGATGGTGGTGGTGGTGGTGGGGTTGGGGTGGAGGTGATGGTGGAGGTGGTGGGGTTGGGGTTGAGGTGATGGTGGTGGTGGTGTTGGGGTTGATGGTGGTGGTGGGGTTGGGTTGGAGGTGATGGTGGTGGTGGTGGTGGGGTTGGGGTGGAGGTGATGGTGGTGGTGGGGTTGGGGTGGAGGTGATGGTGGGGGTGGTGGGGGGGTGGGGGTGGAGGGGGGGTTGGTGATAGAGCTGGTGGTGGTGGTGGGGTTGGGGTGGAGGTGATGGTGGTGGTGGTGGTGGGGTTGGGGTGGAGGTGATGGTGGTGGTGGGGTTGGGGTGGAGGTGATGGTGGTGGTGGTGGTGGGGTTGGGGTGGAGGTGATGGTAGTGGTGGTGGTGGGGTGGAGGTGATGGTGGTGGTAGTGGTGGGGTTGGGGTGGAGGTGATGGTGGTGGAGGTGATGGTGGTGGTGGGGTTGGGTTGGAGGTGATGGTGGTGGTGGGGTTGGGGTGGAGGTGATGGTGGTGGTGGGGTTGGGGTGGAGGTGATGGTGGTGGGGTTGGGGTGGAGGTGATCGTGGTGGTGGTGGTGGGTTGTGGTGGAGGTGGTGGTGGGGTTGGGGTTGGGGTGGAGGTGGTGGTGGTGGGGTTGGGGTGGAGGTGGTGGTGGTGGGGTTGGGGTGGAGGTGATGGTGGTGGGGTTGGGGTGGAGTGATGGTGGTGGTGGTGGTTGGGTTGGGGTGGAGGGGTGGGTGGGGTGGAGGTGGTGGTGGTGGTGGGGTTGGGGTTGGGGTTGAGGTGGTGGTGGTGGGTTGGGAGTGGGGATGGTGGTGGTGGGGTTGGGGTGGAGGTGATGGTGGTGGTGGGGTTGGGGTTGAGGTGGTGGTGGTGGGGTTGGGGTGGAGGTGGTGGTGGTGGGGTTGGGGTGGAGGTGATGGTGGGGTTGGGGTGGAGGTGATGGTGGTGGTGGGGTTGGGGTGGAGGTGATGGTGGTGGTGGGGTTGGGGTGGAGGTGGGGTTGGTGTTAGAGGTGGTGTCATAAGTTTTAAGGGGGTGTTAGAGGTGTTCTGGTGGTGTTTCAGGTAATATGGTGGTGTTAGTGGGTGTTTATAGGTTGAATATAAACACCATGTGAGGAGGAGCACTTTACTGACAACGTTTCGCATATAGCTTCATCGGTGTTATAGGTGTTGTGTTGGTGTTAGAGGTGATGTGATGCTATTATGGTGGTGTTGTGATGGTGTTAGAGGTGTTGTGTTGGTGCTAGAGGTGTTGTGATGGTGTTAGAGGTGTTGTGTTAGTGTTAGAGATGTTGTGATGATATTGTGGTGATGTTAGAGGTATTGTGATGACTTAAGGATGATATTATAGATGTTATGTTGGTGTTATAGGTGTTTTGATGGTGTTAAGTTGGTGTTATAGGCTTCGTGGTGATGTTACAGGTGTTGTTATGATGTTATGTGTTGTTGTGGTGTTACAGGTGTTGTTATGATGTTATGTGTTGTTGTGGTGTTTCACGTGTTATTGAGATGGTACAGTCGGACAAATATGTGATGTCGCGGCAACAAGTATATTTCGATCAATAATTGGCATCAGCACTATCTGAACTTTAATTCATCGTTTCGAGTGAGATATACAACCATGTTCCTATCTTTACACACCCTATTCAACATCTGACAGACATTAATACAGCACACAGCGAGCAAAACGTAATGACAGCGGAGGCACGACTTAGGCCAACCGTACACGTGTTGTGCTGATATTGTAGGTATTGTACTGGCGGTATTGTACTGGCGGTATTGTACTGGTCGTAATGTTACAGCTGTGCTATACCCTGTTCCAAATAGGTAGGCCAAAAATCGCGAGCCCTAACCTCTATTACTCAAAGAAAGGGCTGGAACAAATCAGTCAGTCAGTCAGTAGACAAAATCTGAATTCCCTTAAAGGGGTAGGGATGATCAGCAAAGATAAATTTCTGTATCCCTGGTAGGCAAAGGTAGAGAAAAAGTGATTAATTTACATTTTACTCCATGATTATTTTAATGGTATAACATGGTTATAATGTTATATTCACAGATAAAGAACTCACAAAATATCCCCAAACACTATCAAACAGCGAAATACTAAATATGTTCTCGCCTCGCAGTACAACATTTTAGCTATTCTGTTGAGCACATTGAGTCCTCAGTAACTCTAGCAACAGGATCATACATACATACACACACACACACACCTCCCCGTGGCGTAACTGATAGCGCGTCTGGCTCACAACCAGAAGGTCCCGGGTTCGAGACCCAGGCGGGGAAGAGACATTTGGGCAAGTCTCCTAACGGTGTAGCCTCTGTTCACCTAGCAGTATAAATAGGAACCTGGTATAAGTGGACGAAGTTGTGACGTCCCATCTGGGGTTGGTGATCGGTTACTAGGTGAGGTGAGATGGGTATCGTACTGGTCAACCTAAGCTACTGGTCAACCTAAGCTACTGGTCAACCTAAGCCTTCGGGTGAGACTGGTACCGTAGTGAGAATGGTACCGTACAGATTAACCCTAAGCCTTCGTTTCCAGATGTCGCCAATTGGCTAAAATACAGACTACACACATATCCACAGCCATTCCAACGATACATAAACACTTAACATGCATTTCACGCAATACATTCCCAGTTAAGGAGGCGCGATAATAATGAGCTTAGCTCGCATTGCGTGGATTCCCCTTGACGAACAAGCAAGTGAGTGAATAACACGCAAAGGCAGCCTCCCAGTCTGTCGTCTTCTATTTTGTTTAATTATTTTTGAGGATGCTTAAGTTTGTCCCCAAGGATCAGTAAAACTCCTTCCATTCAAGATATACATGTACACTCGACCAAAAACAATCTTTAGTCTAACGCTCTAAACATTCTGGAAGTGGGTCGAAATCATGTGGTAATACCTCACAGACGTATGTTTCACCCGATTCATTCCGTTCACACTAGATTATTTACAGCTCACCAGCGTAAAGATTGTTTCTTGGTCGAGTGTACATTTTTCAATAGCAACAAGATGTCAGAGATTTCTTCTACGTCTCAGGCTTACTAACGTTCGCCCAGCCAAGGAATCGACACCTGCAAGGGATGAAGCGTGCTATTATCACCAGACTAATACTGAGATACGACTTAAGGGGAGGTATTTACTTTGTTCCCTAGACCTCCATCACGCTTAAAATGATACCCCCTTGAGTCCCTATCAAGATAAATGTGTACATTTTTCGGTAGAAAAATGTCCCGGCCATAGGCCGGTTCCTCTTAAATTACAGGCTCGCTATCGCTCGCCAGGATAAAATAGACACCTGAATAGCACGAAAGGTCTTAATATGGGGTGAAAGTTCTTAAAATCGCTAAATTAATGGGGCGAACGTTCTATAATATCAAAAGCAATGGGGCTAAACATGAGGGCGAAAGGGATCAAGAAAAAAATCCCTCAAGTGGAGATCTCCCCTTAAGGGGGGTCACCGGCTTTTGTTTTTATCTTTCTTGCCTTTTCTTTCTATCCGTGGCTTGTATCCATTCGACCCCATTCAGCCAACTTTTTTAAGACGTTCTTCCCCATCCAGGTGTCGATTTCTTCCTGGCGAGCGATAGCGAGCCAGCATTGTATGGAGAAATCCGGCTTTGCCGGATTTTTTTTCTATCAAAAAATTTACAAATTTAGCTTGCTGTCAAACAAAAATACATATATATGCTGGCTCGCTCCCGCTCGCCAGGAAAATATTGACACCTGGATGGGGGTAAACGTCTTAAAACAATAGGCTGAATGGGGCTGAATGGGGCCGAATGGATGCAAGCCAAAGAGAGAGGGAGAGCAAGAGAAAAAAGAGCGAGGTGGGCTCCCTTAAGTATTCTGTGGAGCCCATTGAGTCTTCAGTAATTCTAGCAACACACAAGCTGGAGATCCCGTACCAAGAGTGAGCGGTCATCCTGGTCTTTGTACGCCATTTTGGTGAATATATTATCAAAACACGGGATGATTAATTATTTTTTGAATCAACAGAACTTAGACTCAACGGGCAAGTATTCTATCCTGCACCAGTTTTGCCTAATGTTAATAGAGAGTTAAGGGAGGCAAAAACACCCCAGTGGTACCAAAATGGCGGAGGTTGGCCGATCTCTGTTACTATAGGATCTGTAATACAAGCAAAGGTAGTGTCCCGGATGCCGTGAAATATCAATAAGAAAAGTGACACGAGACATTCCCTGCTGAACATGGACTAACCTCTAATGATTTAAAGCATTCAAACGTCAATAGTATTATCTACATTAAGAATTGTGTGATCTAATGGAGAAAACACACACACACACACACACACACACACTGTGTACTGTGTGTACTGTATATGCACTGTAAATCACTTACTCTCATGGTTAATTTATGATAATTTGTATTTTGCACTAGCATAATTATTGTATTAATTTCTTGTTTTAATGTAAAGTATATTATACTCACCCATTGTAAACTGAGCTTATAATTTTCATATCTGTACATCTCATGTTCATCCACTAATTGTAAAATGTGTATTTTCAGCTCATGAGGCTGCCATTCTTTAACCCTCTCCGACATATGACGCGATTTTGAGCCTATTGGGGATACTTTAAAGCCTTTGTTAACATCAGGGGTATTTAGAAACCTTTAGTTTAGTTACTTCAACCTCTGCAGTTGTCTTTGAGTTAGCTGTGGGCAGAAAACTAATTTTGGAGAGGTAATTATAAGAGTGAGAGAACTCTATTTCTTATTGCTAATCTGGCAACCTCTGCGTCATAAATGCGTGAAAGGGTTAATAAACCGTTTATTATTATTATTATTATTATTACACATAATAAAAAATTTAATAGTTTCCGTATTCAAATAAGTATACATGAATGCTTGAAACACTTTATATAATTATGTAGTGTTGTTGTTGTATTTAAGCTTTCAAAATATACAGTGTAGCTAAATGAAATATAATATTGTGACCTGGTGAAATTTCATCAGTTAACTAATATGAAAACTCAAACACATTAAATGTATATAGAAACCTTTGATAACCCAAGGTGCATATTGCCTTATAGAAGTACTAACATATATTACCATAGATAGTAATGTGAATTGGTGTTTAACAAAAATAATGTTGGATTCTGGGCGAATGGCTGGTCGAAAATGGAATTTACGACCATGCATGGAAGTTGTTGGGCGAGATAAATCGAATGGCACCAGGTAAAATTAATTTGGACTCTTAGTTTGGGCTACAGAAGACTTTAAAGTTGAAAAAAATGCAAATTTCCGACGTTTCTGGAGGTCGAATGAAAATCAAAATCCTAAAGTAATGGTCCGATTTGAACTTTGTTTATGCCATTGGATTCATCGGGTGAAAGTGTACTTGTGGTAGAAAAGCGAACAAGATCCATACATAAATAACCCGTCTATGGGTTATTAATAAGTTTTCAAAATCAAAATTAGGCCTATTGGTCCTACAAAATGGTCTAAACCCAAAAATGCATATACCGTTGGAATTGCAACGACGAGACAAATCCATATATACCCTTGAAAACACAACATTCAATATAAAATCTATATATACCCTTGAAAACACAACATTCAATATAAAATCTATATATACCCTTGAAAACACAACATTCAATATAAAATCTATATATACCCTTGAAAACACAACATTCAATATAAAATCTATATATACCGTTGAAAACACAACATTCAATATCAAATCAATATATACCGTTGAAAACACAACATTCAATATAAAATCTATATATACCCTTGAAAACACAACATTCAATATAAAATCTATATACCGGGTATACCCTTGAAAACACAACATTCAATATAAAATCTATATATACCCTTGAAAACACAACATTCAATATAAAATCTATATATACCCTTGAAAACACAACATTCAATGTAAAATCTATATATACCCTTGAAAACACAACATTCAATATAAAATCTATATATACCCTTGAAAACACAACATTCAATATAAAATCTATATATACCCTTGAAAACACAACATTCAATATAAAATCTATATATACCCTTGAAAACACAACATTCAATATCAAATCTATATATTCCCTTGAAAACACAACATTCAATATAAAATCTATATATACCCTTGAAAACACAACATTCAATATCAAATCTATATATACCCTTGAAAACACAACATTCAATATAAAATCTATATATACCCTTGAAAACACAACACTCAATATAAAATCTATATATACCCTTGAAAATACAACATTCAATATCAAATCTATATATACCCTTGAAAACACAACATTCAATATAAAATCTATATATACCCTTGAAAACACAACATTCAATATACAATCTATATATACCCTTGAAAACACAACATTCAATATAAAATCTTTAAAATGAAAAATAGGCCTATTGGGCCAAAAATTGGTCTAAATAAATAATAAACATATATATACCGTTGGAATTGCAACGACGAGACGAATCCATATATACCCTTAAAAACACAAAATTCGAACATGACCTGCCAAAGTACTCGGCTTCGCCTGGACCCAAGGTTTTTAACAAAATAACGTTTGATTCTGGGCGAATGTCTTTTCGAAAGTGGAATCTACGACCATGTATGGCAGGTGTTGGGCGAGAGATATCGAATGACTCCATGTAGAATGTATTTGGACTTTTAGTTTGGGCTACAGAAGACTTTTAAATTTGAAAAAGTGCTCATTTCGGGTGTTTCTGGAGTACGATTCAAACCCTACATCCTTAAGTAATGGTCCGATTTTAATTATGTGTGTGCTATTGGCTTCAGCGGGTGATAGTGTACTAGTGGTATAAAATTGAGCCAAATCCATACATAAATAACTCGTCTATGGGTGATTTAGAAGTGTTCACAATATGGTCTATAACAATACAATAAAAGATATATACCGTTGGAATCGCAACGACGAGAGGAATACATAATATGTAACCTTGACAAATTCAAAATAAATACAAATACAAAATAGGTCTAATGGGCCTAAAAATGGTCCAAATAAATAAAAACACATATACCGTTGGAATCGCAACGACAAGAGGAATCTATATATACCTTTGAAAATATATAAAAACACATATACCGTTGGAATCGCAACGACAAGAGGAATCTATATATACCTTTGAAAATATATAAAAACACATATACCGTTGGAATCGCAACGACAAGAGGAATCTATATATACCTTTGAAAACACAAAATTCGACCATGACCTGCCAAGGTACTCGGCTTCGCCTGGACTTATTTAAATAAAACCCAAGGTTTTCTAAAAAAATAACGTTTGATTCTGGGCAAATGGCTTTTCGAAAATGAAATCTACGACCATGTATGGAAGGTGTTGGGTGAGAGAAATCGAATGGCACTATGTAACATTAATTTGGACTTTTAGTTTGGGCTACAGAAGACTTTTAAAGTTAAAAAAGTGCTCATTTCGGGCGTTTCTGGAGTGCGATTCAAAACCTAAATTCTTAAGTAATGGTCCGGTTTGAATTTTGTTTGTGCCATTGGATTCAGTGGGTGAAAGTGTACTGGTGGTAGAACATTGAGCAAAATCCATGCATAAATAACCCGTCCATGGGTGATTTAGAAGTGTTCATAATAGTATGGTCTAAAAAAAAAAAAAAAAAAAAAAAAAAAAAAAAAAAAAAAAAAGACCTATCGTCCAATTTCTTTGCCAATATTAAGACTATTACTGTCATTTAGGTGTTGAATTATGCCCGGCGAGTGATAGCGAGTCTGTAACCGGCTTCGGTCGGGTCATTTTTCTATCTACAAATGTACACATTTATCTTGAAGGAGGGTCTTGGGGTTGGTGGTTTTATAAGCTTGATTGAGGTGTACGGAGAAAACTAAAGAAATAGTAAAAAGATACATAAATGACCAAATAAATACGCCCATCCCCCCTTAAGACACGACTGTCATAATATATTTTGTTCTGAAGCGCAGTACAAGTTATAGCCAGAATACAAATTACGCATTTAGTGAAGAGGCTGAAGTCTGAGTGTCCTATATGTTAGGGAGAAGAGTTATTCCTGGAAACTGTCATCGTTAGCATACTATCATATTATTTTATTGTTGCTCCACACACCTTGCAATATTTGAGACAATTAAAAAGCGTGTGTTCCCTCTAAATATAAACAAATAACCCACATATTCAAGAGACACGTTGGGTTATATTTGGTTTTAAATAGTTCGAGGGAGCAATTGTCAACAATCTTTACGATTAAAATTGCTTCAATAATATTAGTTTAGAATTTCAATCCTGTTAGCACCTCTCTCTCTCTCTCTCTCTCTCTCTCTCTCTCTCTCTCTCTCTCTCTCTCTCTCTCTCTCTCTCTCTCTCTCTCTCTCTCTCTCTCTCTCTCTCTCTCTCTCTCTCTCTCTCTCTCTCTTCTCTCTCTCTCTCTCTCTCTCTCTCTCTCTCTCTCTCTCTCTCTCTCTCTTCCTCTCTCTCTCTCTCTCTCTCTCTCTCTCTCTCTCTCTCTCTCTCTCTCTCTCTCTCTCTCTCTCTCTCTCTCTCTCTCTCTCTCTCTCTCTCTCTCTCTCTCTCTCTCTCTCTCTCTCTCTCTCTCTCTCTCTCTCTCTCCGCTCCTTCAGGCAACATATAATGACAAAAGTTGGGGTAGTCAAATAATTGCATTACCGGAGATCTCCTTGGTGGGTAAGGAGAAGTGACAGAGGTGGAGGGATATTATGTTGAACGGGGACTCAAAAAAAGGTGATCAGATTAGCTTAACCCGTTAAGGGGTGATGGGCGTATTTATTTATTAATGTATGCATTTATTTATTATTGTTTTATTTTACTCCCTAGAACTCCATCAAGCTTAAATAAAAAAAAAAACAAGACCCTCCTTCAAGATAAGCTTGTACAGTTGGTCAAAGTTCCAGCTGACCCACCCTCGCTCTGGGGCTCGCAGAATTATCTGGCAATACTGGTGTAGGAAGGAGGTGTATCTTACAAAGATTGGGATTGGTAGATCTGATTTCGGCTATATCATTGTTAGAGCATAATTATACTAAACAGGGGAAAGTAAGCTTATCTCAAATATAAATGCATACATCGCTATGTATGATCCCGAACATTCACCCAAAGTTCGTAGATTTGCTTAAATATTAAAGTTATTATATCCACTGATTGGCAACTACACCAGTATTGCCAGCTAATTCTGCGAGCCCAAGAGCGAGGGTGAGTCAGCTGGAACTTTGACCAACTGTACATTTTTCGATAGAAAAATTTACCGGCCAAAGGCCGGTTCCTCTTAAATTACAGGGTCGCTATCGCTCGCCAGGAAAGAATTGACACCTAAATGACACGAAAAGTCTTAATATTTGACAAAGAAATGGGTGCGAAAAGTATTAAAATTGCCATACTAATTGGCAGAACGTCTTAAAATTTGAAAAGTAATGGGGCTAAACATAGGGAAGAAAGGATCCAGGAGGTTGTTTTACACTTGGGAAAAATAGTTGAGCATAATATTATTCCATGCATTCTTTCTCGAGCTATAGCCCATGGGAAACTTTTAACCAATTTTTAGTTTGGGAGGTTGGGTTAATTTTGAACAGCTTGCAAGGGCATGAACAATTATCAAAAATACAAATTTCGTATACCATTGGAATCGCAATGTCCTGAAGTATTTAATTAGATTACTAAAACAAATCGAAACTCTGAATTGACCCAACAAGTTGGCATTGGCCACCAAGGCTAAATGTTTTGGTTGATTTCAACTGAGTCGAAGAACTACATATGATTTTATGATGAAAATTTTTCTCATATATATTAATATGAACCAACTTCCTTCAAAGATTGGGTGAACTCGAAGACAGCTGAACATTTTTGAGACGAACTGTATCGTTCAGTCGTGGTCAGGATATTCTGGACATTATTTGGAGGCACAAATGTGATACACTAACGAAATCTTTTGGAAAACAGTTGATAGAATGGCTAGGTTTCACTGGTTAACGTTCACGGTTTCGTATACATCATCAATAGGTGATCAAGAATACATGACCAATACACTCAACCTAATAAATCCAGGCCAAATATGAACTCAGGAACTGCAAAATTAACCTTCTTAATGTAAATATTATGTAAACAAATTGTTGAGATGACTCTATTCTGTTCGGGATAGGCTTTAACTTTTAACCTTTAACTGTGTTGGTGGTGTAATGGTTTAGATGCTTATGTTGTGGGTGGGGTGTCCCGAGTTCGAATCCCGGGAGGACCATATGCTTTCATGAGTTTATTCAAGCACATTGGGGTTTGTAATGGATGATTCATGATAAGAACAGGGTGTTCCTTAATAACTTTGAAAACTATCTTATGTCGCTGAGTGTGCAATATCCGTGTGTATCTGTAGTGAGTCCCACCGTCTGGTGAGAGACACCACATAAGCCTGTAATGGCAGACACTCTGGACTAACTACCTTCATCTGTCTCTCTCAGTATGGCTCACGGTATACAGAGGGTCGTGTGCATTACTTGGGTCTTGTTACAGGAGAACTATTATAATTATTAATGACTGAATACCTAAGTATACCTCTCGTATTATGATTAATGATATAGCCACTAATTGACTTCTTATCATGGTATACAGAGAGTCGTGTGTGCATTACTTGAGTCTTGTTAAAGAAAAACTATTATAATTAATAATGACTGAATACCTAATTACCTTCTGCTATCATAATCAAAGACTGGATAACTGAATACAAGATGCTAATACATGTATTTCATAAATTACGTGTACATACAGTAAATTGGAGACCACGAAGGTGCAGCCTCAGCATAAGTAATCCATCTGATTTCTAAAGCTATCGATGATGCAATGCATGTATTAAATGACATTTTAATTCTATGTCATGGAATTAAATTTATATTGTTTATACGTAATGCAAAAAACAGACTCTTTTAGAAATATGAAGTATGTAATCAATTTTACAATACATAACAATTTCAAGTCAGATTTGTAACCTCATGTTTTGTTGTATTTATCTCTGAGAAAATTATTTTGGCCAGGACATTCTCTTAGTATTTATTTATCTATTTGTAAGCAGCACTTCTCACAAACTAACGGAGGGATTTAGATGAACTTGGAAAATGTATTCAGTTGGTGTCCGAATAGAAACTATAAGGCTTCAGTCATCGTCTGATAATCACTACCTATAGATCCCTACAAATAAACTAGAAACAAAAATGTTATTCGATATAAGAGATGCTCAATACTATACTGTAAATATTAGTTACCCAGTTCCTCTGTATATTGTGGTGAGGACTTATTGTTTCAATCATTCAATCTAATATCTCCATGCTCTGCGATCTTCCTTCTCTCTGCCCAAGCTTAGAAAAATATCCCCTAGACCTGCTTTTTAGATAAATTTGTACATTTTTCGGTAAAAAAATCTCCCGGCCGAAGGCCGGTTCCTTCTAAAACTTGAGGCTCGCTATCGCTCGCCAGGAAAAAATCGACACTTAAATGGCACAAAAGGTCTTGATATCGCTAAAGAAATGGGACGCAAGGTCTTAAAATCAACAAACTAACGGAACGAACGTCTTAAAACCTCAAAACTAATATGCTAAACATGAGGGAGAAGGGGGTCCATAAATATCACCATGCTCTGCGATCTTCTTTCTCTCTGTCCAACTCGTTCACTGTTGGTATAATTCCTCCAACTGCCAGGGAACCACGTACACCAGGATCCCACCAAAGACCGTCAAGCACTCGGGATCATCCACCTCCACCTTCACTTTATCTCTCTCCACCTCCTCCACCTGCTCCTCATCTCCCTCCACCTCCACTTTATCTTTCCTCCATCTCCTTCACCTTCACCTCAGCTCACTCGACCTCCACCTCATTTTACTCAACCACTCCACCTGCACCTCATCTCCCTCCACCTCTTCCACCTGCACCTCATCTCCCACCACCTCCTCCACCTGCACCTCAACTCTCTCCACCTCCACTCCCTCTTTCCTCCATTTACACCTAAGTTTCCTCCTTCACCTCCACCTTCCTACACCAGTAGACGATTGCATTTAGCTTAGAAAGGAATTTAGGATGTCTGAGGGTTAACTGAGATATACTTAACCTCCTTGATTGCTTAGACGGCATTCTACAGCTGAGATGAAATCGTGGATAAAGTGAAAAAGGGAGTTCTCTAATTCTGCAAGGGTTGATATTACTACACTCATAATAACGGGGTTGGTGGTGTAATGGTTCGGATGCTTATGTTCTGGGTGTGGTGTTCAGAGTTCGAATCTCGGGGAGGACCATATGCTTTCATTAGTTTATTCAAGTACATTGGGGTTTGTAATGGCTGATTAATGTTAAGAACGGGGTGTTACTTATACCTACATCTTGCAACAAATGCTTATCATCCAGTACATGATATTCCACATGCAAACAATGGCGGTATATATATGTTTACTACGAAACATTCATACTACACACATGCCTATCTACTAACTTGGTCCCTCCCCTTCACCTCTCTGTTTCCTACTTATGTTCTCTCTCTCTCTCTCTCTCTCTCACACACAAACACACACACACACACATATATACAGTATACACACAAACACACACACGCACGCACACACACACACACACACACACACACACACACACACACACACACACACAAACTCACTCTCTCTCTCTCTCTCTCTGTTTCTGCTACTCCTCGCTACTGACATTCCCCTTCCCTGTATTTACCCGGTACAGACAACGGGGCACCGGATTATATTACGGTCAACATTACAACAGAGAGATACAGAGGGAGAATTGCTGTTGTATTGTGTGAGAGAGAGAGAGAGAGAGAGAGAGAGAGAGAGAGAGAGAGAGAGAGAGAGAGAGAGAGAGAGAGAGAGAGATTGTAAGTACAACCTTTAATTGTCCTCTCATGCATGGAACTAAAACAATGCATACAAGAGATATCATTATAAAATCGTGTGCAATGATATATGAAACAATTGTGAAATACGAGCTGTTAACATTGTCAACAATAATAATATGAATAGATACCAATTATATGTCTGTTATATATTGTTAAATGGATAGGGAAATGGATATTGTTAAATGGATGGGGAAATGGATATTGTTAAATGGATAGGGAAATGGATATTGTTAAATGGATAGGGAAATGGATATTGTTAAATGGATAGGGAAATGGATATTGTTAAATGGATGGGGAAATGGATATTGTTAAATGGATATTGTTAAATGGATATTGTTAAATGGATATTGTTAAATGGATGGGGAAATGGATATTGTTAAATGGATGGGGAAATGGATATTGTTAAATGGATATTGTTAAATGGATATTGTTAAATGGATATTGTTAAATGGATGGGGAAATGGATATTGTTAAATGGATATTGTTAAATGGATATTGTTAAATGGATGGGGAAATGGATAGGGATATGCCCCTGACCTATTTGTGTAGTTAACCCCTTCTGTATCGACTGTTTTTGTGATTTTATTCTAGCTATATTATGACGATGTTGGACAGTTTAAGAAAGTTTTGTGGTAGTAAAAAACGGTTAAACGAGATCGTTCGAAGCCTGTTAATTGCTGGAGGCCCTAAAAATCGCCTCATAGTAGCCAGAATAAAGTTAAAAAGACGTAGCCAGTACTGAAGGGCGTTAATGCTTAAATAGCAAGCCTCGGTGTATATTTGTTATTGAATTCCGCGTCTGTGTTATATAATGGGGCGGGAATCAGAGAGTAATTAAAGACAACAACATATATAGTACAAACGATAACAACATTAATATCAATAAAGCACCGGTCGATCAGAGCATGCAATATGGAAAGTTATACATTATACACGTTTCAGTGAATGACGTTTACCTTACCTGATTAACCTGTTTGCAGTATTAATTAGTTCTGATTGTTCTAGTGATGTGTTTATATTGGTAGTGGGCTATCATGAAGGTAATCTAAAAATGTGTTTGTTAGTTTTTTTCTTTACTTTCAATTTCTAGATTTACATATACTCATTAAATATTCACAGTAATGATGTTCCTACATTTACCTAACGCATTAATAGACAATAGGCAGAACAGCATTATTATATGAATATCACTGTCTGTTTGCAATGCTGGATACTCATATTCATCAGGTTAACCCTTTTAAGATAAGAAGACGCATTACTTGTCTATGTTCTGGCTACAATTAGACGATTGTAGTGAGGTTAAGAGAGGTATTTGGAAGTAAGAGGGTCAATTATGAAACTCTTTACTCTTTTAACTCTCACAGATCCTTCCAAAGCTATATAAAATCGTTTATCGATAGCCTAGCTAATCTGTCAACAAGCATCATAATCCTCAAGGGGTTAATCAATTAACCCGTTATGAAGTGTTTGTTTATTGACTATTAACCTCTTTGAATCCAAGAGGTAGAATTTAAGCTAAACAAAATCGTTCAATGGCAACCAGAAAACGATGAAAACTATAAGCCATCGTGCTGAAGGGGTTAAACTGTTTCCAAAATTACCCAACGTTGTCTAACTTTGAGACTAAGCTGAACTTTTCGTCTCCTGTGTAACTGTGTAATCGCGTTTCCTGTAGCCAGCTTTAACAAGGATCAAATTAAACTTGCACCGATCACTGGGGCTTAGTGAGAGTGGAGAGACAGACATGGCTGAGTTAAGGGGAGATTTTCGTATCCCAATATAATTATATTATTGTTTTGTTCTTATAGTTTCCTCCTTAGACCTCTATCAAGCTTAGAATATACACCCAAGACCCACAATTCGAGATAAATGTGTGCATTTTTCGGTAGAAAAATACCCTGGCCGAAGACTGACCCCTCCTAAATTGCAGACTGGCTATCCCTCGCGAGGAAAATATCGACACCTAAATTGCAGTAAAGGAATTAATACTGCCAAAGAACTGTCAGATATCACAGGGACTTAGTGAGAGTGGAGGACGAGGGAGACAGATATTATTGCGTTAACTTTGTGTTGACACTGTGAGGATTAAATTGACTTTAATACCTGACTAAAGTATTGAGGATATAATGGTTACCATGTCTAACTTTGTTATTTGATCAAAAAATACATATTTCGGGACTTGATCTACAGTAGAAGAATTGAACGGAAACATACTACACATTAACCCCTTCCGTACCGGTGACGTCCTTTTTCATTATATTCTGGCAACTATTAGACGGTTATATTCAGCTTAGGAAGGATGTCTACCCATTAAAAGATTACAGACTATCTCAATTAACCCCTTTAGCTACCATATATCCTTCCTAAGCTTCATAAAGTCGTCTAAATGTAGCTGAAATAAAGACTAAAAGACGTCGCTGGTACTGTATGGGGTAAGAAAAGTATATACTGAATGTTGTTATATAAATAAATAGGTGGTGTAAGATGGTGCTTTAGTATGAAGGTATATTAATTATAATTATATAATGAACTACAATTGATTAACAACCATTTCTGCTGTAAAGGTGTAGTAGTCTGTTTCAAGGATGTTATTCGCCGTTTTCATTATATTCTAGCAACCATTGGACGGTTTTATTCGGGTTAGGAAGAACGTCCACCCATCAGAAGACTAAAGACTATCTCAAGTAATCCTTTCGCTACCATATATCCTTTTGAAGCTTCATAAAATCGTCTAACTGTAGTAGAAATCCAATAGAAAAAGACGTCATCGGAACTGAAGGGGTTAAAAACAGAAATGTTCGTGATAGTTTTTTTCTCCCTATTTGGTGGTTTTATTTCGAATTACGCGGCCCGAGTTAATTTGGACATTCGTGCATGATTCCGAAAATCCGGGACCTTCATTTCCCGCTAAATGAATTCGTAATTACGTACCTGCACTTTTTATTATGGGGCTATGCGAGAGAGAGAGAGCGAGAGCGAGAGCGAGAGCGAGAGCGCGAGCGCATCTTTACATAGTGAGACTTACATTTCAAATATTTGTTTACTAAAATATCCACCAGAAGTAGGAAGACAGATATTTGAAAGCAACTTTAAAGCACCGAATATTCCACCAGTACATGGTGATCTAATAATCAAATAAGAACCATTACAAAGAACCATTACAAAGAACCATTACAAAGAACCATTACGCACACAATACAATACAGTAGTACAATAATGCAAGCTAGAGAGTGTGACTTCACCAATAGAAACACAATTAATTTACGAGTGTTTCATAATCTGTTATAGGTACAAATATTCTCAGTTAGGAGTCATACTTAACCCCTTCTGTACCGGTGACGTCTTTTATATTTGTCTACATTAAGACGATTCTATGAAACATAGGAAGGATATATGGTAGTTAAAACGATGAATTGAGAGAACCTATAGCCTTTTAATGGGTAGACGTCCTTCCTAAGCTGATCAGAATCGTATTAAAGTTACCAGAATATAATAAAAAGCACATCACCGGTAAAGAAGGGGTTAACAACAGAAGTACGAAGAAAGAAATTGAACACTCCCTCAACCCATTGAATATTGTATCACCACCCATAACGAGGGGCGTCGCGCTCCTTGGTGCCGCTAGAAGAGTGGCGTACACATCAAAAGGTATCAAAAGGTACATGACGGTCTAATATAAGCAAGCAGAGCCATTACCAAGGGACATATAGCGCAATGGATGCCTGTAATAACCGTAGTAATATCGACAATAACACCAGCAATAATAACACGTCCGACACCATCAGGGACTCACCAGAACGACAAACAAAATGTACAGTCGCGATCAGGAATACATGGAGGAGTTGATACACAGACGAAGTATTTTTGAAAACTTATCTAAACCACATCATAGTCATTACATATTTATCTAGTTACTGTTCACTTTCTCGTGTATTATCCCCTTCAGTACCGGTGACGTCCTTTTCATTATATTCTGGTAACTATGAGATGATTGTATTAAGCTTAGCTAGGTCCTATATAACCATTAAACAGGCTGCAAACTATCTTATTTAATCCCTTAAACTACCACAGCTCCTCCCTCAGCTGAATAAAATCTTCTAATAGTTGCCAGAATATAATGCCAAGAACGCCACCGATACCAAATGGGTTAAATAAGAACATAAGAACATAAGAAAATGGGAGTCTGCAGAAAGCCGATTGGCCTAAGCAAGGCAGATCCCTGTCCCACACAACCCCAATTACAATGCCCAATTATAGGCTGAATACTCCAATACCCTGAGGATCATCTTACCAAAACGGTTAGAGATTAACGCAGGATTTACGGGGTCTGCAGAGCGCTGATTAGCCCAACCCTGCTGATCCCCCTTCACACCCAACCCTTCTCGTCCATATGCTTATCCAATTTTTATCTTAAAGCTCCCTATCGTTTTTAATCCCACTATAGCACTTGGTAGTCCATTCCACCCATCTACAACTCTGTTACCAAACCAATATTTGCCTATATCTTTTCTGAAACGAAATTTATCTAATTTGAAACCATTGGTACGAGTTCTTTCGCTATCACTGAGCTTTAGTACATTTGTCATGTCCCCTTTGTTAATCCCACTAACCCACTTGAACACCTCTATCATATCCCTCTAACTCTGCGTCTCTCTAACGAATGTAAGCCTAATTCTTCAACCTTTCTTTATACGGAAGATTTCTAATATTATGGTTAATTTTTGTCATTCTACGTTGTACTCTCTCCAATGAATCTATGTCCATTCTGTAATAAGGACACCAAAATTGAACAGCATAATCCATATGGGGTCTCACTAATGACAAGTAAAGTTTTAAGATAACATCAGCAGTTCTGTTACTCACACTCCTAGAGATGAACCCGAGAATCCTGTTTGCCTTGTTTCGAACGCTTATTACACTGTTGTCTAGGCTTCAAATCATTGCTAACAAACACACCTAGATCTTTCTCACAATTCGAGTTTTCTAATTCCATATTAGCTAGTTTATATTTAACATTTCTATGCATCTTCCCTATCTTTAATACCTTGCATTTGTCAATGTTAAACTTCATCTGCCAATTTACTGACCATTCGTGTAAGGTATCTAGATCCCTTTGGAGGCACTCTATATCTCTATCTGAATCAATTGTTCTCCCCATTTTGGTATCGTCTGCAAATTTACTTATCCTACTAGTTATACCTAAATCAAAGTCATTTATGTATATAACAAACAACAGAGGACCTAATACAGATCCCTGGGGGACACCACTTTTGACTGCTCCCCATTCTGACTTCGTACCATTTATGCTGACTCTCTGCTTCCTACCAATTAGCCATGACCTAATCCATCCCAATAACGCCCCACCTATTCCATGCGCCTCAACCTTTCTCATCAATCTCTCATAAGGTGGCGTTCAAGTATTTACGACCACAACTGTACCGATAACCTACAAACTATACTCGGTTTCATTTCATCTGACTGTAAATTGCAAAGTATCCATCAAGATTTTTCAGTAATTTTGCAGATTCTGTAGTGAAATATGGTGCTAATTATATGAACTTGGACTTAATATGATGCAGATACATATTGATTTCAGATTTTGTTCTTTAAGTATCGAGAAACTAGCTGCAAAGGGATTCAATTTACGGTCAGATAAAATGAAACAGAGTATACTATAATCATATGACCGATTATGCCCGGTCGTCATCGTCATCGTCAATATTGGTCCGGTAGCTTTAAGAGGTAAGCTTCTTAATTAAGTCATTCTATCTATCTATCTATTGCCCGACGCCGTGATCCTCGAAGGGGTGGCTACGAACGAACCGCCCCCATGCACCTCTGTCCCCAGTCAGTCGACGCCCCTCCCCAACCAGCACCGCCTTCGTTCATATCCTTCCTCACTCCATCCTTCCTCCTCTCTTTCGGTCTACCTCTCCCTCTCTGTTCCTTCACCTGGCTCTCATACACCCTCTTAGTCATTCTCTCGCTTTCCATACGTTCCATATGGCCGAACCATCTCAAGTTGTTCCTTTTCACACTTTCCAGCACATCTACCTCCACACCACACCTCCTTCTTACTTCCTCATTAGTCTGTCTATCCCTCCATGTAACTCCGCACGCACTTCTTAAGTAATTCATTTCCACTGCTCTCACTCTTGGTCTTAGTCTCTCAACCAACGTCCATGCTTCGCTTCCGTAAGTCAGTGTCGGGATTACCACACTGTCATGCAAGGACTTCTTCACTTCCATACTGACCACCCTATTTCTTGTTACTACAGGAGAGAGAGGAGAGAGAGAGAGAGAGAGAGGAGGAGAGGAGAGAGAGGAGGGAGAGAGAAGAGGAGAGAGAGAGAGAGAGAGAGAGAGAGAGAGAGAGAGAGAGAGAGAGAGAGAGAGAGAGAAAGAGCGAGAGAGAAATCTGCAAATTGGTTTAAGCCAGCATAAACTTGGTAATGTTGAACGAATCATGTGATGTTGTTTGTGGCCCGAGGAACAAGGTGGGGCAGTGAGTGCGTAGATTGTATTTATATTTGTGACCCTTAACCCATTAAGTTTAGGAAGGACCTCTAGCAATAATAAGGCTTCAAACTCTCTCATCCAACCTTTTTAAGTACCCCAGATCCTTCCTAAGCTGCACAATATCGTCTAAATATAGCTAGAATATAATATAACACAAGTCGCTGGTACTGAAAGGGTTAATTAAGCACGATGATGTAATTTGAGCTTAAGTTTGATTACAGGTAGACGATTTTCTTTAGCTTATAGTTAACTCTGGGACTTATATAGGGTGAATACTAACTCAATAAGCCATCTGCATAGCATAGGTCCTTCTTGAACTGCATACAATCGTTATAATAATAGTCAGAAACAAATGTAAAAATACGTTATCGTACTAAAGGGGTTAATCAGATAGCGACCCCAAAATCTAGAAAGGTTCTTTTACACATTATCAAGAATTATTGGTTTAAAGAAACAATGGAGATGATAATTAAAGTGGCTCATATAATATACCCTTAAGAACGCATATTGGTAGCAATAAATCCATATTATATTTGGATAGAAAAGTCAATTAAGGTTGAACAAATTTACGGAGCTGCATACTGTAATCTCTCCTGACTGCATAATTATAATATTTACACCTTTTAGTACCGATGACGTCTCCATTAATTTGTTTAGTCATGCTTAGATGACTTCATGTAGCTTAGAAAACCAAGTTGTGATTGTGTATACTCCATTAATTTCTAGATTGTATTCCACAATTGAATACACTCTTCTAATCTTAGCCAGAAATTATTTAAACCAGTGTCCTGGTACAGAGAGGGTAAATATGAAAACTGCACTGTATTTTTGTTAACTAATAATATCAAACTACCATAACCAATTGAACAGAACCAGCTCAAGGTAAGCCCAGGGAGTGAGAAATTCATACTTGTGAAATAATTGTTTAAGGGATGTTTTTTTTTTTTTTTTTTTTTTTTTTTAGCCTATCTATTGTTATGTTTCCTCCCTAGACCTCCATCAAACTTTAAAAACTCCTCGAAGAGCCCCCCTTCGAGATAAATTTGTACATTTTTCGCTAGAAAATATCCCGGCCAAAGGCTGCTAAATTACAGATTCGCTATCCCTCGCCAGGAAAAAAGGGACACCAAAATGGCACTAATGGGGCTAAACGTGAAACAGAAGGGGGACCAGAAAAAACTAATTGAAATACTGACAAAGTTAAACCAAATTGCTAGCGCCAGCCAAAGGTATAAGCTCAGAGAGTGAGAGATTCAGGCCAGGGATGTATTTGAAAGAGCTTATCATCTGAACGACTCCCCGCAAATTGAAAATCCTCTATTCAGCCGTGCTTTGGATATCGAATTCATGCATAGGGAACTCGGAATAGAATTGTGTATCTGTGTGTATGAATGATTCGAATGTTGATCTGAATTGGTGGTTATATATGCATTGAAAGGGTGACATTGACCGTATTTGATCCGAGGGAGTTCTATTTGGACCAACAACCCTGCTTTGCTCCCTTAGTTTAGAGTTTTAAAAACGATTCACCTAATTAGTTTGGCAATAATCAGACCATTCACCCCAATCAGGTGCCGATTTTTTATCTGGATAAGCGAGAAGCGAGTCTGTGACTTAGAAGGAATCTGGAACAATTTTATATCGACAATTGTACATCTTCAGCTTGAAGGGGTCTAGGTGGCTGTATTTTTGTTTTGTGCATGAAGGAGACAACAAACAGTTCACCTGTAACGAGTGTCTCCCCTAAAGTAAAAAGCGTGACAGGGAGCCAAATTCAAGGTATACGTTGGGGTCAACATGCCTGTACAAACAAAATGTATATCAATCTAAGTCATTGGATGAAGGGAAGTATAATTGAGGGAGAGGGGACAAAGTGAAGTTGAAAGAGCTTACCATAATGATCGACTCCTTCGGAAAATAAAACTCCTCTATTCAGCAATGCTTACTGTATACAGCGATTTCATGAATAGGGACATAGCAATGTAATCGTGTATCAATGAGTATGTATAGCTCGAATAGTGACCCAGATTGGTTATAAGTATGAATTGAAAGGGTGGCGTAAAATTTATTGTGTGTATGTATGTTTTTAGTTTCCTCCCTATACCTCCATAAAGCTTAGAGACACACCCACCCAAGACCCTCCTTCAAGAAAAATGTGTATATTTTTCTATAGAAAAATTTCCCGGCCGTAGGCCGGTTCTTCTAAAATTACAGGCTCGCTATCGCTCTCCAGGTAAAAAAATCGACACAAAAATCACACGAAAAGTCTTAATATTGACATATATATGGGGCGAAAGGACTTACATTCGCCAAACTAATGGTCCGAACGACCTATAATCTAAAACTAATGGGGCTAAACATGGGGAAGAAGGGGGACCAGAAAAGCGACCCATCTCCCCTTATTAAGTTGACCTAATAAGTTGCTGGAAGTGTTGATGGTCAAAGTTGAAGGTCAAAAATGCCTGTGTGATACCGACTTTAACCCATACACTACCAGGGTCGTCCTTTTTTCATATTCTGACAACTATAATACGATTTTATTTAGCTTAGGAAGGACCTCTAGCAATCAATAGGCTTCAACCAACCCATTTAACTACCATATATCCTGCCTAATCTGCGTAATATCGTCAACATTTAGTTAAAATATAATATAACACACGTCGCTGGTACTTAAAGGGTTAAGCTAAGGAGAAGTTACAAAGAGCAAGGCAATGATATATAACATACCTGTAGTTTGGTAGCCTCTTTATAAGGTTATTAATATTAAGTGGTGGATTAAATAGGATTGCGTTGCGTATTAAATTACTGCGGAGTCCGATTGGGGGAATCATACGCTGCTAAAACGTCGGTCGATTTGTCGGGGGAGAGAGAGAGAGAGAGAGAGAGAGAGAGAGAGAGAGAGAGAGAGAGAGAGAGAGAGAGAGAGAGAGAGAGAGGTGGATGAAGATTGTAACTGTATTTAATTATGTTGGCTATATTGTCTATGTATGTCTATGTATGTGTCTATGTACAGAATATGTATGTCTATATATATGTATGTCTGATATGTTGGCAATAATGTATGTGACTGTCGAATCATTTTTGGCAATTACTGTATATTTATGCATGTGTATGTATGTATATTATGTGAGCAATAATGTTTATGTGTTTATGTATGTATGTATGTATGTATGTATGTATGTATGTATGTATGTATGTATGTATGTATGTATATGTATGTTTACTATGTTGTCAATAATCCTCATATATGTCTACGTGCGTTTATGTGTGTCTACATATGTCTATTATGCTGGCATTAATGTTTATAAGTATTTGTAGATGATATCACAAGCCTTTCACGGTGCAGCAAACACGAGATTCCGAGAAGTAATTAGCTCGGGTTGTTGACTAAGTAAAGCTGTTATTTGTGTGATAAAGAAGGAGAGATATGCCGTGAGCCAACAGTGTTATCGGTGTAAGTGTGTTAACCCTTTGAGTACCAGCGACGTGTATTATATTATATTATAGCTGTATTTAGACGATTTTATTAAGCTTAGGAAGGATAGATGGTAACTAAAATTATTAATTGAGATAGTCTGTAGTCGTTTAATGGGCTAAAGTCTTCTCTTAGCTGAACAAAAAGCGTCAAATAATTTACAGAATATATTGAAGAGAACGTCACCGGTATTGTACGGGTTAATCCTTTCACGCATTTATGACGCAGAGGTTGCCAGATTAGCAATAAGAAATAGAGTCTTCTCACTCTTATAATTAACCCTCCAAAATTAGTGTTCTGCCCACCGCTAACTCAAAGACAACTGCAGAGGTTAAAGTAACTAAACTAAAGGTTTCTAAATACCCCTGATGGTAACAAAGGCATTAAAGTATCCCCAATAGGCTCAAAATCGTGTCATATGTCGGAAAGGGTTAAGGGGAATGGGCGTATTTATTTCCTTATATATATTTATTTCCTTATATATATTTATTTCCTTATATATATTTGTGTTGTTATCGTCTTCTTAGTTTCCTCCCTAGACCTCCCACAAGCTTCCAAGAAACTGGCCTTCGGCCGAGACATTTTTCTACAGAAAAATTTACAAATTTATCTTGAGAGAGGGTCTAGGGGATGTTTTTCTAAGTTTGAGGGATGTCTAGCGAGGAAACTAAGAATTTATGAATGAATGAATTTATAGGCCAAACAAGCAGTCAGTGTCCCCTTAACTAGTTACCCCCAGAATAAATTGTGAAAATAAGTCATAATACTCAGGGGGTCAAAACATAAAAATATCTTTGTAATGAGATGACCAACACAACCTTGTTCGTGTAATTCTTTGTTTGAGTCATAAACTCGCATAATGATTTGGTTTCTCTCAAAACTTTACTCTTGCCGATTTACTTATGGTGGCATATATATTAGGAACAGCAAAAACAAAACACAAAATATATTAATGAATAGATTAGTTATTTTGGCATATATAGAATACGCAAATATATTATGTCTGCCATTAATCCCTTCTCCACCATTACGTAATTTGCATCCTATTCTGGTTACCAATAAAACGATTTTCTTTGGTTTATAATCTACCTCTTGGACTCAAATAGGTAAATACAATCTCAATCAATCCTCTTAATAACACAGGTCCTTCTTAAACTACATAAAATCATCCTATGTAAGCCAGAATCAAAGTTAAAAAGACATCATGGTGCTGAAAGGGTTAATATCAAGATGAGAACCCATTTAGTGTGTTGATTACTTTACCTGTCACTCCTTCCCTCACCTGTCATCACCACGCCTTAATTACATTCCTCCCCTTCATATTAACGTTACTGGTTTCATATCAACACTATCCAACATCTGATATTATTATTATCCAGATATAAGTCTCATATAATTTAGTATCTCTATTATCTCTTCTAGGCTCTTGCCGCGCTCTTCTCTCTCTCTCTCCTCTCTCTCCCTCTCTCTCTCTCCTCTTTCTCTCTCGCTCTCTCTCTCTCCTCTCTCTCTGCTCTCTCTCCCTCCTCTCCTTCTCTCTCTAATCTCTCCTTCTCTCTAAGCTCTCCTCTCTCTAAGCTCTCCTTCTCTCTCTAATCTCTCCTTCTCTCTCTAATCTCTCCTTCTCTAATCTCTCTCTCTCTCTCTCTCTCTCTCTCTCTCTCTCTCTCTCTCTTCTCTCTCTCTCCTATCTCTCTCTCTCTCTCTCTCTCTCTCTCTCTCTCTCTCTCTCTCTCTCTCTCTCTCTCTCTCTCTCTCTCTCTCTCTCTCTCTCTCTCTCTCTCTCTCTCTCTCTCTCTCAATAATGCCCACTGAACAACTGATCAATTACATATTTAATTTCACCATCAAAGGATCCAATAATTATCGAGGTTGGCCCAAAGACACGTGGTAATTACATTCAATACCACAATGGTTTAACGGGGTATGGGCGTATTTATTAGTCAACATTCTATGATCAACCTTTTTCTGGCAAAATTTCTGGAATATTTTGCACTGGTATCGGAAACTAGACTGATGGTAGATGAATTTAGGTAACAGAAAAATATTAAATGTTTACTTCATGAGCTGCCAGACTAGTGTTAAGGATAAATGTTTAGTGAAAAAGCGCTCGTGTGATACCGGCTTAAAGCGGCCGGGAAAATGTTGGGTATCGAAAATAAGGACGACCAATTTAGCCTCTACCTTCACCTTTTGAGGATTATGACGCATTTTGACAGTTGGTTTGTTGTGGCTATCATTAGACGATTACATATTCTGGCTATCATTAGACGATTACATGCAGCTTAGGAGGGATCTGTGGGTATCAAATGGGTCAATAATATTTCAATTAACCCTCTCACTTCCACACACCCTTCCTAATCTGAATAAAATCGTCTCATATGAGCCAGAATAAGCTGCTAAAACGTGTCATGATCCTCAAGGCGTCAACCTTAAGGGGAGGTTTTTAGTGTGTTTCCTAGACTTCCATCAAGCTTGAAATTACACTCCCTTGACCCCCTTTCAAGATAAATGTGTACATTTTTCGGTAGAAAAATGTCCCGGCCGACGGCCGGTTCCTCTTAAATTACAGGCTCGCTATCGCTCGCCAGGAAAAATCGACACCTAAATGGGACGAAAGGTCTTAAAGGTGACATAAATGGGGTGAGTTCTTAAAATCGCAAAACTAATGGGGCGAACGTCTTAAAATCTCAATAGCAATAGGGCTAAACATGAGGGAGAAAAGGGTAAAGAAAAAAATCCCTCAAGTGGAAATCTCCCCTTAATATTCTGATTCAAAATTCCGCCTACATCGTTGTTGAAGTGGCCATTGACTCCGTGGAGGCACTTGACATGACGCTCTGCTGTATAACTGCTGCGAAATATCTGGGTGTTTGAAGTGCTCTAAGTGTTGGTAGTTAAGTGTTGGCAGTTAAGTGTTGGTAGCAAAGTGTTGAAAGTGATGGTGATTTACGTAGGGGTATTTGAAGTGCCAGTGTGATTATTGAAGTGTAAGTGTTGGTAGTTAAGTGTTGGTAGTGTAATAGTTAGAGGTTTAAGTGTTGGTAGTGAGGTTGATTAATGTAAGAGTGTTTGAAGTGCCTGTTTTAATATTGTAGCTTGACTGTTGGTAGGTAAGTGTTAATAGTGTAACTGTTGGTAGGTAAGTGTTAATAGTGTAACTGTTGGTAGGTAAGTGTTAATAGTGTAACTGTTGGTAGGTAAGTGTTAATAGTGTAACTGTTGGTAGGTAAGTGTTAATAGTGTAACTGTTGGTAGGTAAGTGTTAATAGTGTAACTGTTGGTAGGCAAGTGTTAATAGTGTAACTGTTGATAGGTAAGTGTTAATAGTGTAACTGTTGGTAGGTAAGTGTTAATAGTGTAACTGTTGGTAGTGTAACTGTTGGTAGTGTAACTGTTGGTAGGAAAGTGTTAATAGTGTAACTGTTGGTAGGTAGTGTTAATAGTGTAACTGTTGGTAGGTAGTGTTAATAGTGTAACTGTTGGTAGGTGAGTGTTAATAGTGTAACTGTTGGTAGGTAAGTGTTAATAGTGTAACTGTTGGTAGGTAAGTGTTAATAGTGTAACTGTTGGTAGGTAAGTGTTAATAGTGTAACTGTTGGTAGGTAAGTGTTAATAGTGTAACTGTTGGTAGGTAAGTGTTAATAGTGTAACTGTTGGTAGTGTAAGTGTTAATAGTGTAACTGTTGGTAGGTAAGTGTTAATAGTGTAACTGTGGTAGGTAAGTGTTAATAGTGTAACTGTTGGTAGTGTAAGTGTTAATAGTGTAACTGTTGGTAGGTAAGTGTTAATAGTGTAACTGTTGGTAGGTAAGTGTTAATAGTGTAACTGTTGGTTGGTAAGTTAATAGTGTAAACTGTTGGTAGGTAAGTGTTAATAGTGTAACTGTTGGTAAGTAAGTGTTAATAGTGTAACTGTTGGTAGGTAAGTGTTAATAGTGTAACTGTTGGTAGTGTAAGTGTTAATAGTGTACTGTTGGTAGGTAAGTGTTAATAGTGTAACTGTTGGTAGGTAAGTGTTAATAGTGTAACTGTTGGTAGGTAAGTGTTAATAGTGTAACTGTTGGTAGGTAAGTGTTAATAGTGTAACTGTTGGTAGGTAAGTGTTAATAGTGTAACTGTTGGTAGGTAAGTGTTAATAGTGTAACTGTTGGTAGTGTAAGTGTTAATAGTGTAACTGTTGGTAGGTGAGTGTTAATAGTGTAACTGTTGGTAGGTAAGTGTTAATAGTGTAACTGTTGGTAGGTAAGTGTTAATAGTGTAACTGTTGGTAGGTAAGTGTTAATAGTGTAACTGTTGGTAGTGTAACTGTTGGTAGTGTAACTGTTGGTAGGTAAGTGTTAATAGTGTAACTGTTGGTAGGTGAGTGTTAATAGTGTAACTGTTGGTAGGTAAGTGTTAATAGTGTAACTGTTGGTAGGTAAGTGTTATAGTGTAACTGTTGGTAGGTAAGTGTTAATAGTGTAACTGTTGGTAGGTAAGTGTTAATAGTGTAACTGTTGGTAGTGTAACTGTTGGTAGTGTAACTGTTGGTAGGTAAGTGTTAATAGTGTAACTGTTGGTAGGTAAGTGTTAATAGTGTAACTGTTGGTAGGTAAGTGTTAATAGTGTATCTGTTGGTAGGTAAGTGTTAATAGTGTAACTGTTGGTACGTAAGTGTTAATAGTGTATCTGTTGGTAGGTAAGTGTTAATAGTGTATCTGTTGGTAGGTAAGTGTTAATAGTGTAACTGTTGGTAGGTAAGTGTTAATAGTGTAACTGTTGGTAGGTAAGTGTTAATAGTGTAACTGTTGGTAGGTAAGTGTTAATAGTGTAACTGTTGGTAGGTAAGTGTTAATAGTGTAACTGTTGGTAGTGTAAGTGTAAAATGTTAGTGCTTATTCATATTTTGATGGCACTTATTAATTAAGATTAATTTATAGATCTGTACTAATATTTGTTATTAGTTTTAAATTCAGATTATATATATCTAGCTTTACCAAGGTTTGTTTATGGTACCTGTATATATTAAATATATATATTACATGTATGTAAAAGACAAAAATGGGTGGATGGGACTCGTTAGCCTTGGTCGGCAACTCATCTAGGGGAGACAACCTTATACAAATCCGGGTGGATGGGACTAGTCAGCCTTGGTTGGCAACCTGTCTAGGGGAATAAACCTGATACAAATCCGTACTGCTTACCTAAGGGTAAGGCAGGTTAGTGGATGGATTAGCTAAACACCACTGTAGACAAAGAGTGCTAAGATGATACACAGAGGGCCTCGGAGTCGGACGGATCCTAAATGGAGTGGTCAATCCTGTAAGTCCTTCACTAAACTGGCTCGGGTTGTCCCTCTCACAGGGAATAGGTCCGCTTGGGGGCATTCTGTGTATGGCCACCCTCGTAAGGGGAGTAAGGCGTCCGGCAATAGATAGATAGATAGAAAAGACAAATATTATTTTTCTTTTGATAACACTAACGCCACTAATTGCAAATGGCTTACAGTTTATTTAAACCCATTGAGTACCGGTGACATCCTTTTTAATTATATTCTGGCAATGATTAGACGATTTTAATCAGCTTAGGAAGGACATCAATCAATCAATACTAACGCTTCAAACTATCTCGACCAACTCCTTTAACTACCACAGATCCTTCTTAAGCTGCATATTATCGTGTAAATATAGCTAGAATGAAATAAAACACGTCGCTGGTACTCAAAGGGTTAAGTACCAGGCGCATATTTTGCATAATAATTGTTCGTGTCGGAGCAATATTTCAACACACACTATTTTTAAGCCAGTGTCACACGAGAAACATTACTTCTAGGTTACAGGCTCGCTATCGCTCGGCCAGAAAATAATCGTCACCTGAATAAGTTGAAGCGCCCTCCAATCGCCAAACTAATGGGGTGAAGCGTCTTAAAATCTCCAAACAAATGGAACAAGACAGTAAGATTCAAAGAGCCCCCCCCGGACCAAATAGGGTTAAGTAATCCTCCACCTTTCCCTCTCTGTAATACTCTACTCGTATCAAGGGGATAGGGTTTATACTTTGGTCGGTTTATATATATATAATAAAATTATATATATACAGTATTATATATATATATATATTATATTATTATCGCCAAACTAATGGGCGGAACGTGTTATAATCTCAAAACAAATGTGGCTTGACACGAGGGAGAAAGGGGACCAGAAAAACCAGCCCATCTCCCCTTAATCAGTCCAAAGGTTAGCGGTTCCAAAGTTCATGGTGGATAGTCGTACTGCAATATTCTCAAAGGCTGGCCACTTCAATTTCAACCAAATGTATTCGTAATAGCGGTTACTGCACTTTTAATTACGGGGGTATGAGAGAGAGGGAGGGATAGAGAGATTTACATATATTTACATAGCTACACTGGCCACACAGACCTCACGATCCAAACGAGGTGGTCAAGACTTAATTCTATTAGAGATGGCATTTCCGATAGAAAAGGAAAATTGAAGGAAGGGACAGAAAAGAGAGAGAGAGAGAAAGAGAGAGTGTGTGTGTGTGTGTGTGTGTGTGTGTGTGTGTGTGTGTGTGTGTGTGTGTGTGTGTGTGTGTGTGTGTGTGTGTGTGTGTTTGTTAGCGTGGATGTGGCCATGTATGTGTGTGTGTGTGTGTGTGTGTATGTGTGGGAATATTGTGCTATCAGGGCCAATTAATTCTGCATCATACCAATCCTGTGAATCAACGTTTAAAGGTTGTGTATAACAGAGGAGCAAACGTTTCACTCTATGACCAACCCATATACAGTATATTGTAGGTTGTATGCTACACTGTAAAATATCAATGGCATAAAATGGGTATGAAAAAGGTATATCAAAGCTTTGGGTGCATTGAGGGAGGGTTTACCTTTCTATCCTTGCACTAGATGGGTAAATAATTATGTAATGTAAGAACGACACACACACACACACACACACACACACACACACACATATATATATATATATATATATATATTTTTTTTTTTTTTTTTTTTTTTTTTTTTTCCCGGTGAGCGATAGCTAACCTGTAATTTTGGAGGCACCGGCTTTCGGCCAGGAAATGTTTCTACCGACAAATGTGCAAATATATCGCAAAGGAGGATCTTGAGGATAATTTATTAAGCTTGATAGAGCTCTAGGGAGAACATTAAAACAATAATAAATGAGTAAGTACACTTGGTCAAAAAGTAGCTGCACCCCTACCCTGATCATCTGGTGTGTACTGCTCGGTAGGGTTGGCATCTCTCCATGCTGCTATATCCATTTATGCTACTACCAAGATGTAAACACCAGATAATCAGCGTAGGGGTGCAGATATATCTTTTACCAATTGTACATAAACTAATAAATGACCCCTACCCTCTTAAGTAGGACAATATCCCCACCTGTTGAAATCCAGCCAATGATACTCTCCTTCAGGACACTTAGGGGCACCATGACTCAAGTATTCAAGTACTGTATTCATATTCATGGTAGAGTTCATATTATTTACCCCAAGGCCTTCGTCGTCAAAAGCAAATATCCAGCTAAATATAAACAATCTGGACTCGTATACAGTATAACCATTTTAAATTTTAGACTGTTTTAAGTGTTGTGGTTTGTGAATGCCAATACATTACATATAAGCTTGATATTCAATACTAATGGCGATTAAATAAACCCTGAAAAGTTGACATGATGAATAAACTCGCCAAAGAAGTGCTCAAACGGTGTTTTAATTAACACCAATGGTATGATATATTGGATGTATTTTTAAAAGTTCAAGGGACTGGAGTTCTCAAAAAGGGGCTTCAGTCCTGACGTTATTCCTGACTTTAAGTGTGCTGGCTTAATAATCCAATAGGGTTGGTAGCCTCTGAAGTCCTATTCTAACTAACTGATTATATGCAGTACATACACACATACATTAAGGGGAGATGGGTCGTGTTTCTAGATCCCCTTCTCCCTAATGCTTAGCCCTATTAGTTTTCAGATTTTAATATGTTTGCCCCATTAATTTGTCAATTTTAAGACCTTTCGTCCCATTTATTTGTCAATATAAAGACTTTTCGTGGTACAGTATTTAGGTGTCAATTTTGTTCATGGGGAACGATAGTGAGCCTGTAATTTTGGCTTCGGCCGGGAATTTTTTTTTTACCGAAAAATGTAAAAATTCATCTAGAAGGATGCTAATGGATGTGTTTTTTGTTTTAAGTTTGATGGAGGTCTAAAAATAATAATATAAATGTGAAATAGTCGACTAAATAATCAACCCTTCCCCCTAAAAACTGTGCCTGATAAGACATAGAACCTCATTTAGGCACACACAGGCGTCTCACTCTCCTTTCAATGTTTTCTCTTTGACCTGGAGGCTTTCTCAATAGTCCTGGAGGCTTTCTCAATAGTCCTTTCAGTGTTGGTTCCTGGAAAGAAGCCGCTGGTATTTCCAAGCATAACATATCCTGGGGATTCTATTAAAGGGAGATGGGCCGTTTTTCTGGACCTCCTTCTTCCTCATCTTTAACCCCAGTAATTATCAGATTATGAGACGTTCGGCCTGGTACAGAAGGGGTTACCCAAATGGACCCTATCAGTGACCACCCTCCCAGAAGAAACTCAACCAAATATTTCATCACAACGTCAAACGACCCCGTAATGACGTAGGTTGGACTAGAAGCTTTGCCTTCTGTACGGGTGATGCCCTTTTCATGATCTTCTTGCTACTAATACATGAATAAATAGACCAAAAACCAGTCACTATCCCCTTAAGGAGCTATTCAGAGAGATGTATTTTAATTATGCCAGCATCATATTAAACTTCATTCGATTAGTTATCAATAACATTCAACTAATTATCCTAAAAAAGTAATATATAAACACTTGTTCATTTGTTCTGCAGCTTAGTACTGTTGTATCAATGCATGTATGGTAATGAACATAATTTACAAACTTTCAACAGACAAACACAAAGAGCTCAGATATAAACCATATTTTATAATTTCCAAATATTGCTATTATATAACCATGATTACTGTCGAGTGTCAACTTTCTTTCACCCTATATTTATTAACCGGTATAAGTTAAAATTAGATCTTACGAATGTTTTAAAAGTTTTAATTAGCATATTCCCCTCTTTCAGCCGAGATAAAACTTGTAATTCTGGGAATGTAAGAAACCTTTGAGGCCTGAAGGGAAAGGAGAGGGGGGGGGGGGTGAGAAGGACATGGAAGAAACACAATTATAGAATGTTCATTAAAGAACACTCAGTTGTACGGATTGTTACTTTGAACTTTTTATTCTGGTGACATTCTTCTATTCTTAGCTATAGGAAGATACGGTCTGTATAATACTGTATATGCATATGCGTCTACTCTAGTGTGTGTGTGTGTGTGTGTGTGTGTGTGTGTGTGTCATGAACATATATCACATAGTTTATATAATGTTTTGGGGATACCATGGTTGATTTTGTATTATTCTGTATCTTAGAAAACAATCAAGTAATAATAACGCTACAAGAAGTAACACCCTGTTCTCAACATTAATCATCAATTACAAACCCCAGTGTACTTGAATAAACTAATGAAAGCATAGGGTCCTCCGGGGATTCGAACTTAGGACACCACACCCATAACAGAACAGAGACAACTGTGCCGTCCCAGCTTGCCAAGGAGCCTTTGTGGTATGTGGAGGTTTAGAACAAGGCAGCAACTTCAGTTCAAGTTAAATGAAACAACTTCTCTGTGATGAGGGAATCTTACGATCTGTGTGGTGGCTTGTCTTGTTTCTGGAGAATTCACAAATGGAAACTATATGCGTGTTATATGTACAGTATAATTATATTTACGTTTGTCTTACAACTTGCTTTACTGAAATACATTATACTCTTTTGACGCTTATACTTTAATGTTTGAAGGTTGCTTTCAATGCTTTCAAATCCTTATTACTTCCACTATCTACCCATCATAATGTTCCACAAGACAATTATTTGGTCTGTATAAGGCGAGGATTTCTAGGTCTTACTCATGTAGTTGTTGTAGTTGCTAGGGCAACGCTTATTAAAAACTGCTATTTTTCGGTTAGTACGGAACCAAATTTAACTATCTTTAGCATGCGTATACTGTACTCTGATGTTTCCTCGAGAGCCAGGCCGTAGCGGAGCCCTTTTTTCTGAATCTTGTGTTCTGCGTCGCGGTGTTTACACGGACTTGTAGTTAGCATGGACTTGTTTTTCAGCAACAACCAACTAAAATCTTAGTAGCCTACTCGCTTAGTTTTCGTGATGATTTTTTTTCCTCTGTCTTTTCATGGAAAGATCACATTACTACTCTTGCTATAACAGCTTCCCAGAAGTTAGACATGCTCAACCTTCTCCATGGGGTATTACCCCCACACAGATACTAGCTCTGTACAGGGTCACTGTGCGCCCATTTATTAAGTATTGTTCACATGTGTGGGGATGTTCCACTCACACCACACTTCCCGAAAGGGTAGAATCAAAACCATTTTGTTTCAACAACTCACCTCCTCTTACTAATGTTCTGCACTCTTTCTAGTTGCCGTAATGTTGAATGTAACTCTCTCTTATACCGCTAATATAATACTCAGTGTTCTTCAGAGTTTTCTCACTGCATAACTCTTCCGTTATGGAGAGTAGGTGGCATCCGCCTTTAAACACATTCCCACTCCTATTCCGCCAAACTCTCTAACCCATGAGTGAACCGATTTTTCATATCATTCTACCACTCAACACAGGAATAGAAGAGCCAGCTTTAACTTATATTCAACTTCTAGGCAAAGAGGTGCATACGGTTGCCTTCTACATAACGTAGACATTATTATTCCCACTGCAATTATATTACTTAAACTTATAATGAGAGTGGTAATAACACGCCTATGTTCTTCAGTATTAACTGTGCTGGTGGTGTAATGGTTTAGATGCTTATGTTCTGGGTGTGGTGTCCCGAGTTCGAATCCCGGGAGGACCATACGCTCTCATTAGTTTATTCAATTGCATTGGGGTTTGTAATTAATGATTAATGTTAAGAGCGGGGTGTCACTTAATACTAATCTATCTAGAAGGAACACACCTTAATAAAGTAAATATCAGAAGATACCTTAATTATAACCAGTGAAACATGAAAAGAGCGGGGTATTGAAGACATAAATTCTATATTGTTGTGTTACAGCGAGTTTTCTTGGGTGGTAAAGAATTTACACTCAATTTACGGCCAAGAAATAATACGGCCCGAAGCTGAAAGTTAATGAACTGTTTTAATGAGAGAGAGAGAGAGAGAGAGAGAGAGAGAGAGAGAGAGAGAGAGACATAGTTGAAGGTAAACTACAACCACACACACAGTAAATATTATGTATACAGTATATAAGAGGCTACACATACAGTATATATAAGAGGCTACACATACAGTATATATAAGAGGCTACACATACAGCACATCCATTTGAATAGAACACACATAAACAATTATATTAACATTAGCCAACACATTACAAAGACGGGGGGAGGAGAGGATTATCCATAATTTACTGTTCATATTACGATAATGCCTAATTAAGCATTGTTAACTCATTTCTATCCATCTATTTATCTACATGTCTATCTATCTATCTATCTATCTATCTATCTATCTATCTATCTATCGATAGATAGATATATATAGATACACAGATAGATAGATAGAGATATAGATAAATATATTAAAGAACATGGATATTTTCACATATCTTTAATATTGAAGTTCAAAGCAGCAGTAGGCAAGGCAATTAATTAAATTATCCAATATTAAATTATCCATTATTAAATTATCCATTATTCACAAAAGCTTATGGGCAACGTATTCGATATTGACAATATGTATGGACTTGCGAGTTGCCGCCCTGAAGTTGAAGCAATGAGACAAGTTGAAGGTTCATGTCAAGTGTCCATTGTCAACTCGTGTGTGTGTGTGTGTGTGTGACCAAAATCTTGTTAGCTTGGTGACTGTGGGTGGTGGTGGTCGTTCATGCAGCCACCTCAACACTTCCCCCTCACCTGAAGTCACCACACCAGAACTTTCCCATGAATACTGAATGTGGAACACTTTTGAGAGAGAGAGAGAGAGAGAGAGAGAGAGAGAGAGAGAGAGAGAGAGAGAGAGAGAGAGAGAGAGAGAGAGAAGTGGTGTTTAATAAATATTTTTGGATATTAGGCCTAGAAACTTATTATGATTACCACACAAAAATTCTGCAATTTGATTTAATTAAGTGCATTGTTTTACTAGGAACTGAGTATAGTGTGGACAATGAGTAATAACCTAATTCACGCTTTGATTAGTTAGGTTTATTTGTAAATTAATTGGTGGGTTGGTGAAGACAAGTATGAAATTATAGGCGTGTGTAATAATAATAATAATAATAACAATAATCGGTTTATTTCAAGCCGGTAGTAATCTAGCTTGTAATAATACCATATGAATCTACCCAATATATGTCATTAGCCTCTGTATATTGTGTTATCAGTGAAATGCTATGGTCTAGATATAAACGAGGCCGAAGTAATTAACTCCTCATTTACCAAAAGCGGACACTGATAATTATATAGCCGTGAAATGAGCTGGTCTTTTGGTGGAACAAGAATCCCAAGGAAGAGAGATAGCGAGGGGTGAGTGAAGAATGAAGCAGGGGAGATCAACAGGACGAAATGTGTTGGAAGATAAAAACGAGGAATGTTAAGGGGGGTCACCTGCTTGTTTTCTCTTTCTCTCCTTTTCTCGCTTTCTCTGACTTGTATCCATTTGGCAACATTCAGCAAACTGTTTGAAGACGTTTATCCTCATTCAGGTGTCGATTTCTTCGCGAGCCAGCATTGTATGGAGAAATCCGGCTTCGCCGGAGAAATTTTTCTATCGAAAAATGTAAAAAATTAGCTTGTCGTTCAACACAAAAATATGTATGCTGGCTCGCTACCGCTTTCCAGGAAAATATTGACACCTGGATGGGGGTAAACGTCTTAAAACAGTAGGCTGAATGGGACCGAATGGACACAACCCAGAGAGAGAGAGTGAGAAAGAGAGATATGGCGAGGAATGTTGAATAATTCTAGCACGTTGTAGGAGGCGAGGCGTGTAAAGGGTGTGATAGGGAAAGATTACAAAGATTAGACATATAAGGGTAATTAAGATGGTTGGACGGAAGATGGGTGAGACAGAACAAACACATGACACAGAAAGGGGTGGAAGAGGGTTGAGAGACAGACCAGATAAATGACACAGCAAGGGGAAGTGTACGGGAGAAAGGCAAGAAGGGAATGAATCCAGAGTAAATGATAGGGGAGATAGAAATGCGAAGAGTGTGAGAACGGTCGAGATAAACGTAAACAGGTGTAAAATGTAGGTATATACTGTATACAGGTGAATTACAGGTAAAATTCTAGTTTCACGTACACAGCGACAAACGGGAGGCGCCGTTGTAAAGGTATAGCTTCCCGACCAACTTTGAAGATCAGGGAAATTGCTGGGTAAAAGACGTAATATAATGATAATAAACTACATTAACGACATTAGCCAAACCTAACAACCTTACCTAACCTAACCTAGTATTATGTAATAGCTATGGTGCCGCATATGGGGAGATTTTTTTTTTTTTTTTACAGTAGGTATAATTCCTTATAATGCATTTCCGCCGCTTTGGACATATATAGGAATTAAGTATGGTATATGACAACTCTAAAGTAGCCATAGAAATTTATGAGTATGCTGTGAAAGCGAAACTAGAATTAAACCGAATTACAAAAGTAAAGGGTGTGCGAGAAAGCTAGACTGAATGGTATGATATAAACAGTACGTAATGGGTGTGAAAATAATAAGGTAAGCACCAAGGTAAACAGAGAGATACGATACAAACGTAAAGGGTGTGTGAAATAAGGATATATATAAAGGTAGATAATAGGTGAGTTATGAAAGCAAAGGGTGTGATAAATAAAGGTAAATACAAAGGTAGATAATAGGTGACTTATGAAAGCAAAGGGTGTGAGAAATAAAGGTAAATACAAAGGTAGATAATGGGTGCCTTATGAAAGCAAAGGGTGTGAGAAATAAAGGTAAATACAAAGGTAGACAATAGGTGACTTATGAAAGCAAAGGGTGTGAGAAATAAAGGTAAATACAAAGTTATGAAAGCAAAGGGTGTGATAAATAGGTGTAAATAAAGGTAGGCATGAATATACACAGTATATACATACGCCAGACATAAAGGTATATAATATAATGATAATAGTATAAAAAGGTAAAATATTGACGAAAAAGGTAAGAGAAAGGTATTCTAGGGTAGGCAACAGAGCGGAGAAGGTAATTAGTAAACGAGTGGGCAGGGAGCAAGGCAGAGCTGCAGTTAAAGTCGTGTAGGCTACAGGAATTTCTGGGCAAATTTTGGAAACACAATTATGATACACGCAATTATTTTGATACACTGACGAATTATATTGATACATTGCTAGAAATCACGGAGCATAAATTAGTAAGATTCACTAGCTAATGTTCACGGTTATATCCTTACTGTTCGCATAAGTTCAAGAATACATGACCTCAACTGAACACACACACACACACACATACATACCTTAATTACGGTGGCCCAGCGCGTTAACTCACTGCACTTGGAGTGCTGGCTCTGACGGTGGGGCATTCGAATTGACGCGCAGACTGGGGAGGTTTCTCTCAAACCTTTCCCCAGCCGTGAAGATTAGGTTTGGACGGACCAGTCTATGTCAGGTCTATTGAGCACCTCTATTTTAGTTCAAAATATAAAATACCTGCAAACCTTCTAGAGATATAACCGTGGGGAAGAGTTTCTAGACACATTTTAGAGCAACATTTATGATACTCAAGAAAACGATGTTGAGAAATGTTTCAGACTCAAGCATCCAATGACCTAAATGGTATATTTTATAATCGCCAAGTTAAGGAGGCGAATGTCGTAAAATCTCAACACTAATGGGGTAAACATGAGGGAGAAGGGGATCCTGAACCCTCCCCTTAAAGCTGCTTGACACAAACTTCACTTTCGGGTCATTGTTCGAAGCTACATTACGAAACGCTAGGCGCTCATTTAAATACATCGGCTTTCTTTTCCGGAGCCTCTCTTATATAATTTTCCAGAAGGTTACACAAAAGTTGATTTATATTAATTGATTATATCTCTATATATGTTTTTTTTTAATTTTACACATGGAAATACACTGGGTTGGTAATTCATATTTGTTTTCACCAACCCACCAATTAATTTACAAATAAACCTAACTAATGAAATCAATGAAAGTAATGTCAGATTGTTATTATACATTTTGTTATATATACAGTATATATACTTTTTTTAATATTTCGAGTTAGTATAATCTACGAAACAACATTACAACCCCTGGATTATATCTACGGCCATGATTGTGGTGATTCATGTGCTTCACTCGAACACCGAACCACGCATCATCATAGCAACTCCGTTTTCTTTTCAAAGAAAATGGGAAAGTACACAGATTCTATTGCACAAAATAATGATTGAGTAATTTGGTTTCAATGGGGTTTACATAGTTATAGCCACAATTACAATAATTGAGTGTTTTCATAGTATTTTTCTTCACTAGTGAATGGTATGTCTTCACCAAATACTATCGAAAATACCTTGTTTTCGTCCTTTCAGTGCGACATGATAAATATTTTCTCAGGAGGTAAACATTGGAGCCTCCAGTGTCATGAGGCTATTTAGAAGCACTAGATGTATTTTTCCACTGTACATCTTTGGTTAACACACGCACATAATATTCCCATCGCACTCTTTCGTTGGTAATCACTTAAATCTTTGTGATAAAACGAATACAATCGGAAACAAAGAGAAACTTCCACTGCTGCCAAGCCTTTCGTCGGCGCAGGCGCAGTTGGCAGGAGTACTCTACATTGTTTATTTCCAGCCGGAGGTAAATTGCCATGTTCCCATCTTGATTACTCGGCTATTATCAAGATTGTGTTGCGAATTATCTTGTTTATTATGAAAACCTGCCATTGAATGGGCACAGATATAATAAGTCTCATTTTTCTATAAAGTATTGAAAAATCAGTTGCTCAGGGTTTCAGTTTACCCTCAGCTAAAATAACACCGACGAGAGAGAGAGAGTGGGAGTGTGTGAGAAAATGAGATAGAGAGAGAGAGAGTTTAGTACACCAACACGTACTCAGGAACAAACAAACCCCGCTGAAGGATATGGAGGGGATAATATACTGGGCGAGGAAATTAACCCATTACATTTTTCACAGCTGAGAACCAAATTACCACCCTGAGAGTGTGTGTGTGTGTGTGTGTGTGTGAGTGAGAAGAGAGAAAGAGAGAGAGAGCAAGTGTGAGAGAGAGAGAGAGAGTGTGTGTGTGGGTGTGTGTGTGAAAGAGAAAGAGAGTGAGAGGGAATGAGATACATATATAGATAGATAGCCTACATACAGAGAGAGAGAGAGAGAGAGAGTTGAATAATGTAGTGTCTGGCTTGGGTACTGGATGTTATTGTGAGCTCATTTGCCTCTTTACCTTATTAGTATTATCATATTAATATAAATATTATTATTATTATTTTTATTATCATTACTTTATTTTTCTTATTATTGTTATCTTAGTTTTGTTGATATTTTATCTCGGCGTTTTATCTCATATAATAATATTAGTGTGTCTCATATTATAATAATATTAGTGTGTCTCATATTATACATTACTATTTTACCTAACTATTTTATTTAATCATATTATCTTAGTAAAGTGTGAAAAGGAACAACTTGAGATGGTTCGGCCATATGGAACGTATGGAAAGCGAGAGAATGACTAAGAGGGTGTACGAGAGCGAGGTAGAGGGACAGAGGGGGAGAGGTAGACCGAATATGAGGTGGAAGGATGGAGTGAGGAACTACATGAACGAAGGCGGTGCTGGTTGGGGGGAGGGGCGTCGACTGACTAGGGACAGAGGTGCATGGGGGCGGTTCGTTCGTGGCCACCCCTTCGGGGATCACGGCGTCAGGCAATAGATAGATAGATAGATCTTAGTATTTGTGTTTTCATATTACACCCTCCTGGCAAAATAATAATCCTCGAACAACTAAACGAACCTCCGAAGCGTAAATATTAGGTAAGGAAATTATGAGATGATTCGATTCAGTTCGGGATAACTTCGAATATTTAAGGCCATGAATCAAATTATCCTAGGGTGTACAATCGTGGTCAGGCATACTTGAACAGCTCTTAAGGGGGGGGGGGGTTCGCTTTATCTAGACTCCCTTCTTCCTTATGTTAAGCATATACATTTTGAGATTTTAAGACGTTCGTTCCGTTAGTTTGGTGATTTTGAGACCTTTCGCCTCATATCTTTGTCAGTATTAAGACCTAATTTCGCGTCATTTAGGTGTCGATCTTTCCTGGCGAGTAATAATGAGCTTCAAATTTTAGAGCGAACCGTCCTTCGGCCGGACAAATTTTCTACCGAAAAATGTACACGTTTTTCTTGAGAGGAGGTCTAGGGGGTGTATTTTTAAACTTGATGGAGGTCTAGCAAGGAAACCCAAAAATGTATAAATAAATAAATATATAAACCACAAAACAAGTACTACCCCTTTACCGACGAAAACAAGACGGGGAGCTTTAACCCTTTGAAGATTATGGCGCATTTTTGACAGATTATTCTGGCTATCATTAGACGATTATATACAGTTTAGGAAAGATATGTGGGTATTATAAGGGAAAAGGCTATCTCAATTAACGCTCTGACTTTCATAAATATTATACCCTCCCTAATCTGAATAAAATCTTCTAGTAATAGCCTGAAGACAGAACAGAAGTGCAAAGTATTTCGAAAGAGTAAGACCATGCAAATTATATTAACTGCTTCATGACGAACTCTACTACTAATCTAACCATACTAATTTTCCTTCCATATATAAAATCAAGGAGTGCAAGCAAACTCATGTGGCTTACTGTACAATTAAGTTCTGTTCCTAGTCCTGATATCTTGTATGAAAGTATATTTAATGTAATGAATTGCGAGTGTGGTTTCTCTTGTTTATCAGATAACTAGTCAGAGGAGTTAACCACTGCATAAGAAACTACACTCGTGATCCAATCATGCGCATTAGCTTTCCCTGGACACAGACTAATTCATACTTGTTTTCACCAACTCACCAATTAATTTACAAATAAACCTAACTAATTAAATCAATGAAAGTAAATGCTGATAAGCAGATAACAAAGGTAAATTCATGGGCTCTCTCAGCTGCCCTTCTCAACACTCTACGGAGAGTAAAAGATAGAGGTGCGCAAGCTTATCCCTCGGAACTTGTATATATAATAATATAATATATAATGATCACGAAGAGGAACAGAACTCAAGAAGGGACTAAAGTTCCCGAAAAGTAGGTGATGCTATTCTTGACTTACAGTGTGCTGGCTTAATGATCCAGAAGGATTGATAACCTCTGAAGTCCTACTTTAACCCCTTGAGGATTATGACGCGTTTTGACAGTTTATTCTGGCTATCATTCGAGAATTAGATTTAGATTTGGAAAGGTATAATTATGGAAGTCAGAGGGTTAATTGAGACAGTCTTTACCCTTTAAACTCCCAACGATTCTTCTTCTATCTATCTATCTATCTATATGCTCAGGCACAATCCACACTTTTCCTATTTCTTTATTTTATTTTCCTCTATTTTATTATTTTTTTTTCTTTTTTTCTTAAGCTGTATAAAATCGTCTAATACGAGCCATAATAAACTGTCAAAAATGCATCACGATCCTCAAAGGGTTAATTGAAAAGAACATAGAAATGATAGAAATTATATATATAAATATTCGTTGACCTCGCCTATTTTGAATTATCGAAGTATATCTCTGGAGACGAATTCATGAATATAACTGTCAATACATAAACTACAAAGCAATATATGCTACCTATTGAAAAGCAAGTTCCATCTAAACAATATATCGATATAGTTAAAATTGCACAAATAAAAAAACATAAGACGTCCACGAATGTTTATGAGTGACTGTACCTCTTCTCCCTGACCGAGGTAGCCGAGGATTGTAGAATACTGTATGAGGGAGTGAGAGGTGGAGAGGTTGGGGCAAGACAGGTGGGCGGTAAATAATGTATGTATCCAAAGTAAAATACATTGTTCGAAAATGGCATAAACATATTATAATATACGTGTATATAATTATACAGTATATAAAACAACGAGTGAACAAAAAACAACAAATAATTATATAACTAAATAAATTAAACTAAAATAGGTGTTGTGGGAGCGGGGGAAGACAGTGAGGTGGTAAATAATTATATAGCTTAGTGGAAGGGTTGGTCGTCAAAATCAGACTGGAATCACGGAGTTGATTTTCGGAGAGTGAAGTATTTGTAGAACATTGATATTGGGTAGTTCGGCTGGAGTGTAAAGAAAATCCGTACACTCAAGATCCCTTGCGAGGTAAATCAGTCCCATTGTACAACTAGAAAAGATAATACCACGTCTTTCAACTCAGGCAGAACAAGAATAATTAAGTTTTCAATATAAGAAGAGGTTTGGTGTGTAAGCCGTAGCCTACTCGATACAAAGAAATGTCAGGCTCTATTACATTTTACATACCGCAATAAGAATGCTTTCAACTTAACAAAAAAAAAAGTATTCAAAGGTAAAACAAAAAATGAATAATAAGTCAGTTTTCAGTAAAAGAAGAGGTTTGGGGTGTAATCCATACTCGACACAAAGAAATGTCAAGCGCAATTATTTTTTACATAAAGCAATACAAATGTTTTCAAATTGTAAACAACAAATAGTCAAAGGTCTATAAACAGGCCCCCAAATTGAGTTGAATGGATGATAAATGTCAGCTTGTCCTGAGTTCTCTATTATTTGTTCTATTATTTTGTATTATTTTGTATTATTATCACATATGTTCTATTGTTCCCTATTCTATTATATTGTATTATTTGTTCGTGTGGGGATTATGGGCAGATGTTCAATTAAAAAAACAAATTCTGGACCCCCTTCTCCCTCATGTTTATTCCCATCAGTTTGAGATTTTAAGACGTTTGCCCCATTAGTTTGGCGATATTAAGAACTTTCGACTAATTTCTTTAAATGTTAAGACCTTTCGTGCCATTTAAGCGTAATTTTTTTCCTGACGAGCTAAATTGAGCCTGAAACATTTTTCAACCGATGAATCTACAAATTTATCTCGAAGGTGGGTCTTGGGGGCATCTTTTTAAGTTTGATGGAGGTCTAGGGAGCCAACTATAAATCTCCCCTTAACCCCTTCAGCACGATGACATCTTTCTAACTCGTATTCTGGCTAAAGTTAGACGATTATATGCAGCTTTAGAAAGGTCTATGTTGTTTAGAGAGTTCATTGTGATTGTATTTACACCTTTGAGTCCTAGAGGTAGATTCTAAGGAATCTAAGCGAAAGAAAATCATCTAATGGTAACCAGGATATGATGAAAATTAAGTCTTCGTACTGAAAGGGAACCTCAAGAGAATACTTTGCCCTGCTCCGGCGGTAGTTAAGGGAACCGACCTGATTTTTTTCTATTGGTTTTATCCATTCGACCCCATTCAGCCTACTGTTTTAAGATGTTTATCCCCATTTAGGTATCGATCTTTTCTTGGCGAGCGACAGCGAGCCTTCATCGTATGGAGAAATATCGCCAGAGACATTTTTCTACCGAAAAATGTAAACATTTAGCCAGTTGTTTAAAACATAATTCAAAATATGCTGGCTCGCTATCGCTGACCAGGTGTAAATCGACACTTAGATGAGGATACACGTCTTAAAACAGTAGGTTGAATGGGGTCGAATGGTTGCTACCCAAAAGAAAAAGAAAAACAAAGCGGGTCGGTCCCCGTAATGCACAGTATTATGATTATACGTAAGGCAATAAGAACGATTTCAACTTGCAAAAAATAATTTAAAAGGCTAACAACAGAACTCCAATTGAATTGAATGAATCATATAGGTTAACTTAGAAGCCTGGTTATTCTGTTTTCTGTTCTTGTGGGGGTTAACCTTTAGAGGATCCGATGCCGCATTTCTGGTATGTTTTCTAGCTATTATTAGAGGATTTTCTGCAGAGTGTGAAGGGTATATGGAAGTCAGAGGGTTGATTGAGATAGTATGCACCCTCATAAGTCCCACAGATCCTTCTTGAGCTGCACAAAATCGTCTAATAATAGCAAGAATTTACTCTCACAAGACATCGTAATCTTCAAAGGGCGCCTCAAACGATTACTTCACCTACTCCAGCCCTATCAAAGCTTTAAGAGCCATTACATTTAAGATTGAAATTTAAATTGAAAATCTTTGATATGTCCGAAAGTTATACATTTTATAACAACAGCAATAATGCATTCATATACAGGCATATCTTTCTGATCATCCCCTGCTGTACTGGCGATGTCTGTTTTATATTCTAGCTATTTTCTAGCTATATTCTAGCTATATTCTAGCTATATTGAGTCGATCTTGTGTAGCTGGATAAGGATCTGTAATAGTAAAAAGGGTTAAGACATTCCGAAGCCTGTTAATTGCTGCCAAAAATGTCGAGTTGATAAACATAGACAACTATGGACGCGTTATGTAATCGTTTCACACCCACATTTTTCCAGTATATATATAAAAACCTTTCGACAAAAATATAGGAAGTCAAAAGCAGACAGGATTCGGCGGCTGTGTTTCGCTCTTGTATTTGGTTGTAGGTCGCGCATAAATAATTCCGTTACGTGATGTTCTGGGTTTACGTATTAAGCTTTCCAGTACACTACGAGGACACGTTGTTTCTTTATATTCTGGCTATCATATGCTTGGTTTTTGGTAGATATATGTATCTATTAATTTATGTTTTCGTTTCCTCGCTAGACCTCCATCAAGCTTAGAAAAACACCCCCTCATCCCCCTCTCAAGATTAATTTGTACATTTGTACATTTCGAGAGAGAGAGAGAGAGAGAGAGAGAGAGAGAGAGAGAGAGAGAGAGAGAGAGAGAGAGAGATAGGGAGGGGTGACTATCTCTCTCTCTCTCAGTAACCATGCCATACACGTCTTAGAGTCCCTAGGGAAATATGAGAACCAGACAACTTGTGGCATGAGAGGGTGGATGAAGGGGAGAGAGAGAGACAGTGAGTAGTAGTAGTAGTAGTAGTAGTAATAATAATAGTAATAGTAGTAGTAGTAGTAGTAGTAGCAGCAGAATATTCGACCCAATAGCCCATAGCTACAGTGAGCTGTCTCTGGAGGCTGCACACAAGAGGAATGAAGAAGAGAAGGTCAAGGCATATGGGGAAAGAGAAGGTCAAGGCATATGGGGAAAGAGAAGGTCAAGGCATATGGGGAAAGAGAAGGTCAAGGCATATGGGGAAAGAGAAGGTCAAGGCATATGGGGAAAGAGAAGGTCAAGGCATATGGGGAAAGAGAAGGTCAAGGCATATGGGGAAAGAGAAGGTCAAGGCCTATGGGGAAAGAGAAGGTCAAGGCATATGGGGAAAGAGAAGGTCAAGGCATATGGGGAAAGAGAAGGTCAAGGCATATGGGGAAAGAGAAGGTCAAGGCATATGGGGAAAGGATCATACATATCGAACAAGGCAGCTTCACCCCACTATAGTCTTTACCACATCTGGAGGGATTGGACCCAGGGCTCAGTGCTTCTATTCAAGGCTAGCAGAGATCATCGCAGAGAAGAAGCAACAGCCAAGGAGCCAAGTTGTAACCTGGATGAGGTGCCGTCTATCTTTATCGTTGCTCAGATCAGCACTACTATGCCTGCGGGGAACAAGACTGTCTGCACCACACCCAACGATGGTGGCAGACGTGGACTACGAGGCAGCGGTGGCAGAGGGCCGCATAGGGAGGCGGCTGGATTGATGTTGCATGGTGTAGAGTAGTAGTGTAGTAGAATAGTAGGATTGATGTTGCATGGTGTAGAGTAGTAGAATAGTAGGATTGGAGTAATGTCTGATGTTTGTAAAATATAATTAATGTACAATATATACATAAAAATCAAAGAAAACAGTAGTAGTAGAAGTAGTAGTAGTAGTAGTAGTAGTAGTAGTAGTTAAACAAAAGTAGAAGTAGTAGTAGTAGTAGTAGTAATAATAATAGTAGTAGTAGTAGTAGTAGTAGTAGTAGTAGTAGTAGTAGTAGTAGTAGTAGTAGTAGTAGTAATAATAATAGTAGTAGTAGTAATAGTAGTAGTAGTAGTAGTAGAATAATAATTATTAGTAGTAAGACGTGTAACGGTGGAAGAGTATCATATTGAGATGATGAATTACTCTTCGAAAATACAAATGACAAAAGTGTAAAATAACATATTGGAAGTACGGGTAAATGCATAACTATATCTATATACGGTACATAATGTTATCTGAATACACAAAAACCATCTGAATACATACAGTAAATGAATCTGAATGCATATATTAATCTAAGAACATAAATGTATCTAAATACAAAAAGCAATCTGGATACATACATACATCTGAATACATAATTTAATCTGAATGAATGTTGTCTTAGTTGCCGCAAGCTGAAGATAAATATGCCATCAGGGAGAGAAAATAGATGTCTGTCACGAGAGATTTGGCTAGACTCCCACAAAGGAATTCATTTTGAGATTGTAAGACATTTATCCCCATTAGTTTGTCGATTTTACGATTTGTTGCCCCATTTATTTGTAAATAGTGTTACCTTTTGTACCATTTAGGTAACGAGTATTATCCTGGCGAGCGATAGAGAGCCTGTTATTAAAGAGGAACTGGAAATTTTTCTACCGAAAAATTTACAACTTTATCTCGAAAGGGGGTCTTGGGTGTGTGTGTGTTTTGTTTTTCTTGTTTTTGTATTCGAAAGAGGTCTAGGGAGGAAACACCAACCTTTCCCTAAATATTACGTTGAAATAAATGATTTTTGTTCAGTATATCTCTAGGGCATAAATACGTCTGAATATGTAAATAAATCCGAATACATTTTGCCTTTGTTGCGGCTAAGCTGAAGAGAAATATGCCATCAGAGAGAGAAAATAGGTGTCAGTCACGAAGGGCTTGGCCAGACTCCCGCAGATCCAGGCAGTTGTGTGGTTATAGCAGAGATCAAGGCGGCGCTTGGCTGACGGCTGAGGGACTTCACGTAAAATGGAAAGGTGGCAGTTTGTGTATTCACATGTAAACGTAAAAAATACTTCGATGAACACACATGTATCTACCCACATATAGACACAGCCATAGCCACATATATTGTGGATCGAGCCAGCACTTTAAAAATGTTATTGATACATGTCAAGCCCGGCCAATTTGGCATAGCGATTCATGACAAGCGTCTAATGTTCATGGCTACCCCTTCTCGGGAATTACGTGGCCAAAAAAAAAAATATATATATATATAATGATAATAATAATAAATAAATTAATAAATAAAAAGGCACATAACGTTCGCCAAAGGACGCATGTGACCTTGTAGTTAAGGTAGAATAAGCAATGTTCCTTACCTTAGGTTAAGAAATAACTATGTAGATTGTCAACCTCATGGCTGCAAGTGAACTGTAAACCGACAGTTACTATTAATATTGACACACTGCAAACTTTAGGTGGAGATTTAGACATGCATATTTATGTTTTCAATATTTATAAACTTCTATTTTTCCTCCCTAGACCTTCATCAAACTTAAACAAAGATACCAAAGACAAAGAGGTGTTAACAAAACATCTTGCATTTTACATGGCCTTTTTAAAAGAAAACATAGATAGCATATATGAAAACATCCGACTATTAACTTCACTAAAATTCCAAATGGCCCACATGAGAAAGAATCCTTTAAAACATGTGACCTTTGAGTTCCTGGCTCGGTATACCAGTTTAATAATTATGGTGGGTGTGTTTGTTAAAGTGGTGTGTGTGTGTGTGTGTGTGTGTGTGTGTGTGTGTGTGTGTGTGTGTGTGTGTGTGTGTATTTGTGTGTATGTGCGCACCAGTCCAATATTAAGGTGAGTTTTCCTTATGACAATGTTAAGTTATACTGGGATTATATAAATACAATCGAATAACTTATGATACTCATTTAAAAAATCAATGCAGAAATCTCCCCCCCCCCCCCCTCTCTCTCTCTCTCTCTCTCTCTCTCTCTCTCTCTCTCTCTCCCACCAATATTTCACGTACCTCCTCCCGCCTGGCCTCCTCCCCGTTGTCGTGAATCTGACCACTTTACACTTCCGCTTACATTTCTCACACCACCCAAAGATTGCACCAGAAAAATAATCACCAGGAATATTACCAGAAATATTTCCATATCACCATGAATACCACCCAAATTGCCACCAGAAATAGCGCAATAAATATCACCAGAATTGTCACCAGCAATGTAATCACCAACATAACCATCAATATCACCATGAATATCAACAGAATTATCACCGTATCGCCAGAAATATAACCAGAAATATCACCAAAAATATCACCAGAGTTATCACCGTATCACCAGACATATCACCATGCCACCAGGGATATCACCGTATTTCCAGAAAGATAAATATTACCGTATCACCGAAAAAGAAAAAAAAACACTAGAAATTATCACTACAAGTATCACCGTTATGATCACCAGCAATATCACCAGACATATCACTAGAGTTATCACCAGAAATGTCACCAGCTTTTTCCACCAGAAATATCACCACTATTATCACCTAAAAATATCATAGAGATAACATAACCAGAAATATTACCAGATATGTTACCAGGAATATCACAAGAAATATCATCATATCATACAAAATATCACCAGAAATGTCATCAGAAATATCATCAATAATATCACCAGAAATTTAATAAGAAATATTACCCTATCACCAAATATAACACTATAACTATCATCAGAAGTATCACCATAGCATCAGAAATATAATCAGAATTATCACCATATCATCAATACAGATATATCACCAGAAATACCATCATGTCACCAGAACTATCACTTGAATACCACCAGAATACCACCAGAATACCACCAGAATACCACCAGAATAACCAGAATATCACCAGGTCCATCTCACCTTTCATAAAACTTCTCCATTTTTCCATCTTGCTAAATCGCTCAAATCTTCTTCTACAACTTCTTCCATTCCGTTTTCCTCTTTCGCTTCCTCTTTGTTCAGATCATCTTTAGTTATTTCGCAAAGCTTTTTCATTCGTATAATACTGACTGAGACCACATAGAAGCTAGTTTCATTCTTACGTGTAATTTAAACCTTGGTCTATTATAATCAATGTAATGTACAATACTTTCTTTGTGCTTCCATAGTGTTTATCTCATTTAGAGGGTTAAACACGAATACTGTAAGCCTGCAATAATAACGAAAATGGTACACATGAATATTGTGCTAGTCGGTTGACCTATTTAAATTAGAACATTTACACAAACGAATCACATAATATATGTAGCGATTATGTTACAAAGGACCCTTCAAGTTTTACGATGTAGCCTACTGCCATATCAAATAACAAATAAATATACACAAATACAAAACAAAAAATAGAATAGCTTCACCCTACGATTTATTATTAAAAAAAAAAAAAATCCCCTGCCTGTCGAAGCACTAGTTAATGAACGGGTATGTTAATGAGGCTGGTAATTAAACACAGCATACGCTTCCTGGAGACCCTGTAGTAACAAAGATCGGCCAACCTTCTCCATTTGGGTGCCATTGGAGATATCGTCTTCTCTTTACACTCAAATTATCCCCATACCTTTAACCCCTTCTGCACCGTTGATGTCCTTTTTTTATTAAATTCTGGCATTTTTTAGACGATTTCGTTCAGGTTAGGAAGGACATCTACCCACGAAAAGGCAACAAACTATCTCAATGAATCCCTTTAGCCACCCTATATTTTGTCTAAGCTATAATATATTTTGTCTAAGCTATAATAAAGCGTCTAAATGTAGTTGAAACTAAACAACAAAATACAATCAGTAATACTGATAATTGATGACTCCAAATGGCCTACAAAGAAGATGACCACTCTCTCTTACTACAGGATCTCTCTCTCTCTCTCTCTCTCTCTCTCTCTCTCTCTCTCTCTCTCTCTCTCTCTCTCTCTCTCTCTCTCTCTCTCTCTGATGCTAATTATCACCGAAGTTATTTGTACACGAACGCAATAATTATCTCCCGGAAAAGTGCTGTACTGTTATATTTTCCCTGCCTAATTACTTTACTTTCAGTCAAATTTGTTATGTTAATTGCAGTGGTTCATAATATTTGTTTCACTTAAAATATGTAAACACAAAACCTATGGAGAAATTTAATAGTGATGATAGCTAATGTATTAGGCCTTTTATTAATTTCTAGCATCATTAAGACTATTATATTTATCTGTATATTTCTCTGTCTGTCTGTCTCTCTCTCTGTCTCTCTCTGTCTCTCTCTCTCTCACACACACACACACACCCACACATCCGTACACGTATAGGCGTATAAGAACATTCACAGATCCATTCAAAATCAAACAGCAGTAGAATGGAGGGGATTCATTCGTGGTCACCCCCTTTAGGAATCAAGTAGTAAAGCAAACCAATATACGGCAATAACAAGTATGATAACCAAAACTCATTAATCCTCTCCGACATATGACGCGATTTTGAGCCTATTGGGGATACTTTAAAGCCTTTGTTACCATCAGGGGTATTTAGAAACCTTTAGTTTAGTTACTTCAACCTCTGCAGTTGTCTTTGAGTTAGCTGTGGGCAGTAAACTAATTTTGGAGAGGTAATTATAAGAGTGAGAGAACTCTATTTCTTATTGCTAATCTGGCAACCTCTGCGTCATATGAGTCTGAAAGGGTTAATATCTGGAGAGGTATAGTTGGCCACATAAGGTTTGTTTCTGACCATGTTCTTATACAGTATATGGGAATTAATCATTAAATTACGAGTGTAGATTCTTATGCAGTGGCTAACTCATCTGATTAGTCAACTGATGATTCAAAGAAACAACAGTCGCAATTCATTCATACTAATTTAACTTTTATACATAAGATCACGACGAGGAACAGAACTTATGTGGGCAACTTTACAAACAATTAAATACGAATCGAGTTGGAGAATAACCCAATTATGTCGAAAAGTTGAATAAGTATGATTAGTGAAGATGGGTGAAGGGAGAGAATGCTGTAAGTTGGGTACTCTGTCAGCAAATGCGGGTTATTTTGTGTGTTAACAGTTTAGTCTGACTATCACTGGGCGATTCTATTCAGTTTAGGAAAGATCACCGGGGCTTAGGAGACAATTTATTGGATTTTGACTCTATAGATTACAAGAGGTCCTTCCTAAATTCTATACAATTGTTTATTTATGGCCAGACAAATAAGGAAAGGAGTCCTCTTTTCTGACTATATGGAAGTTCAAGCTTGAGACATCGATTTTTACCGAAATAGGATAAATAATCTGTTTGCAGTACACGCATACGTATATTTAATAAATTTTTATAATTATTTCCATCTATTAAAAACCCATGATTTCTGCTGAATATCGAGGTCTACAGCTTCAACTTCCTTATAGCCTGAAACTCGCAAATGGTCAAATGTGGAAGCAAGATACTATTTTACTACATACATTTATAGCAGTCTCTCCACACGTAGCGTTTAGATCACCATTCTATAATATACTACATTGCAATCTCTAGTTAAAATAATACAATAATCTAATAACCAAATAATTATAGAAAAATATACACCTCTCTTTCCCCCAACCAGCTATAATACTCTACATTACAATTAATAGTTAGTAAAATAAAAGTATTCGATGATAAAATATTACTGGGAAAAGTTATAACATTCTTTCAACACACACTGTAATTATTAGGTCATCGTTCTATAATTGCTACATTGCAACTTCTAGTAAAACGATATATTATATATATATATATATATATATATATATATATATATATATATATATATATATATATATATATATACAACGTTTCCACAACCAAATATTGCAAGAAAAAAAAAATACAACATTCTCTCCCCCAGCCAGCTAATAGGTCGATCATCACGGACCAATTCCTGCACCAATATCTCGCACTAACATCATTATGGTCCTCGTAATTCCCGTAATAGCTCCGGGCAGTGTTCGTAATTAACACAACACTCAGATGAATTACAAGACGAAATGAGGCGTTAGGGGGAGGTGAATGACAGACGTGAGAACAGCTGTAGATCTTGAGGTACAGTTGGCCTCATAATTTATTATCCAGTCCGTATTTTATGTGTGGAAAAAAACATAGTATGATTGACTTACATTACTAATTGCTATCAAACATTTAATTAGTCACATTATTTAACTACTGCAAAGGAAATTGTACTTCTAATTCAATCATACTAATGTTCCTTCCATGCGTGAAATCACGGAGAGTATACAAACTAATGTGGCCAACTGTACAATCACCTACATTGATATCTGGTACACATTTTACTAAACTATTCTGAGCCGATAGTAAAATATTCGAACCATTTCCTTTACACCTTAATGATTATGTCGACCAGTGAATTCTTTCAATTAATGTTCACTATCATAAGTTTAACTCCTGTTGTACCGGCGACGTCCTTTTAACTTTATTCTGGCTAATATTAGACGATTGTATTAAGCTTAGAAAGAGCCTCCAGCAATTAACAGGCTTAGTACAATCTCACTTAACCCTTTTTACAACCACAGATCCTTCTCATACTGCACAAACTAATGGAGTAAATTAGGATAGGTCCACACAGACTGGCCAAACAGGGTTAACTTCTATCCCCATTGTGTTATATTCTTCCCTTCTTCCTTCCTTCCTTCCTTCCTTCCTTCCTTCCTCCTCCAAGCCACTACCTCCCGGGCCTCCCATCTCCCGGAGGTGTCATATTCCCAGTGATTCCGGAAATATAAGAGTATAACCCTACAGGCCGGGCCGTGTAGGTGGCCCTCTCTCTCCACTCTATCTCTTTGGCTGCACTCCAAGGTCTTTACGTTGGAAATTTTAAGACGTTTCACCCTATTAGTTTGACGACAATAAGATGCTTCACCCCATTTAGGCGTCATCATTTTTTCTGAGCGAGGGATAGCGAGCCTGTAACTTGAAATAAATCGTCCTTCGGTCGGGACAATTTCCTATCGAAAAATGTAAAAATTGAACTTGAAGAGGGTGTGAGTGGGCATTTTATAGTTTAAAGGAAGTCTGGGAAGGAGTTTTTGTTTGTCTAGGGGACACACTTAGATGCATTGCTCGAATATGGTAAAACAAGCAAAATCCTCTATTACAATTAAGCTTAACATAATATTATCTCCCACGACGGAGATCTACGAGTAATAATAAATATCTCCTCTTTTGATGAAAAGGCCAAATAATTAGAGATTCATACTCACTAAGGGAGGGGCGTCTAGTGTGCCAAACAAGGGTCCATCTTTTAGGGGCCCGAAATGTTAGGACCCCAGGGTCGTATATTAAACCTAGAACCATCACTACTACATTTTGTCTGAGGTTTAGTTCCACAAGCGAGTTTTTCTTTTCTGCAGTCCACTCCTTAAATTGGAAAAGTTAGAAAATAACCTCATTTCATTTTTCCAGGGTAATGTTTTTTTCTGCAAAGAAAACAATAATCTCCCGTTCCGTGCGACCAAAAGCTTTCACTATGGAGTTGTATGTCTTTCAGTATTCAATGACGCATTTCTTCACTGTTTTGGTTATAAATGTAATAACATAATGTATGCTACTATGGGAAGGATCTCTAGGAATCAAACTCAATTAGCTCTTTGCCTCCCACCGATCTTTCCTAAACTAAATACAAATTGTCTAACGAAATCCAAAATAGAAAAAATAAAACCACGTAACTAAACACTAAAAGAGTTAGACTGGTTAGACACGTATGGAAACATGGTAAGTATTCACCAACAACAACAATAACAACAACAACAACAGCAACAAAAACAACAAGAGAACCCCCAGAAACATAAGGATCAGAGTTGAGTGAATGCAATATAAAGTTTGGAGAGAGGAGGAATGACAAAGACAAAAAAAAAAAATTATGAAACTAAAACTTTGTGATGAAGGATTGCTACTGTTGAAACTTTAAAATTAGGCCGAGTTATGAACTGTCCGGCTCAAGGGGATGAGGATGACGGGAGGGGGGGGGAGCAGGTGAAGGAGATTTACATAGGCTTACGTAGATACGCTGACCACACAGACCCTTCGATTCAAGCGAGGTGGCCACGGCACATACTGTATATTGTAGTCGTGATAGTAGGATCCCAATTAGAGAAAAGTGGATGAAAAGAATAGCACAGCAGAGAGAGAGAGAGAGAGAGAGAGAGAGAGAGAGAGAGAGAGAGAGAGAGAGAGAGAGAGAGAGAGAGAGAGAGAGAGAGAGAGAGAGAGAGAGAGAGCGCAGGCAGCAATGTGACAGGGAACAGTAATGTCCTTCATGCTAAATTAATTTAGTGGGTCGGCTGCTTCTGTTTCATGTATGTAGATTGGTAGCCAAGAGCCGGTGTGTGTGTGTGTGTGTGTGTGTGTGTGTGTGTGTGTGTGTGTGTGTGTATGTGTGTGTATGTGTGTGTATGTGTGTGTATGTGTGTGTGTTGTGAATATGTGTTTATGTGTATATAATAAGTGTATTATCTGTCTGTCTTTTTAATTCAAATTATAGCCCATGCAATACACCTAAAATTAATCATATTTGAGTGTTGGTAGCAATCGCTAATACAAAATATTCTCACTTAATAGACCACACAATCATAGAATTATGGTATTTACTTACACATTTATTTATTTGTATTTTGCTCCCTTTGCTAAATTACCTCAGGCACCCTTTGAGGAAAATATATGCATTTGAAGGCCGGGTCTTCCTAAATTGCAAACTCGCTATCGGTCGTTACGAAACAATCGACACCTAAATGACACTAAAGGTCTTAAAATAGACACATATTCGGGCAGAAATGTCTTCAAATCACCTAACTAATAGGGCAAGCGTCTAAACTCTCAAAACTAATAGGGCTATTGTTATATTATGTAATCAACATCATAAAATCCAAGAACGCAGTCTCCACAGAAAACTACAAAAAAAGGCTCGAAAAATAGGGCCTTATATTATCATATCCTCCAGTACTCATAAACACATGTTGAACGCAACGCAAAGTATTTCGATTTGAACCTCCACATATATTATTAACACAAATAGAAAAAAACAAAAACTAAAATAAAGAACTATACCTCACATCTCTTAATTTTCTACTAGAGGCATATTCTGCAAGGGGACACTAAAATATACCTCAATCTCTTCCAATATCCCATTGCAGATATCTCTAATTCTACTAGGGAACACTGAAATATACGTCAATCTTCCCACAATTCCATCAAAAGACATATTTTGTAGGGGAACACTACACTATAGCTCAATCTCTGCCCATTTTCCATTAAAGATATACCGTATTCTGCAAGGGAACACTAAACTAGAACTCAATTCCTCCTACTTAAATGTATACCGTTTTTCGGAAGGATACACTAAACTATACCTCAATCTCTCCACATATTCCACTAAAGATATACCATATTCTACAAGGGAAACTAAACTATAATCATAATCTCTTTACATATTCCATTAAAGATAAACCGTATTCGGCAAAGGAACACTAATCTATAACCATCATATAATTATCTACATTTTCCACCAAAGTCATATAATGCTAGGAACGTGTGGGCCTCCTGATCAATGCAATAAGGCTGGAACATGAGAGTCAGCGATTAGATTTATTGGCCAACACAAACACTCTGCAGCATCCAGAACTTCTCTCTTTGGTCTGACAATATGGGGAACTGAATAAACTTTGTGTTAATGGGAGATGGGCGTAATTATTTGCTTATTATTAGGATTGATATTGTTTTCATCTTTTTATAATTTTTAGTTTCCTCCCTAGACCTCCATCAAGCCGTATAAAACACCCCCTATAGCCCCATTCAAGATAAATGTGTACATTTTTCGGTAAAAAAAAAAATCCTGGCCGAAGGTTGGTTACTCTTAAAATTACAGGCTTGCTAATTCTCGCCAGGAAAAAATTGACACCTAAATTGCACGAAAGGTCTTAATACTGACAAAGAAATGGGGTGTAAAGTCATAACATTGCCAAACTAATAAGTCGACATTCTTAAAATTTAAAAACCAATGGGATTAAACACGAAGGAGAATGGGGACCAGAAAAATCAGCCCATCTCCACTTAAAATGAGCTTCGAAGAGTTGGCAGAGAAACTAAAAAACACAACTTATCGAGGAGCAGTTTACTGATAATGTTTCGCAAACTGGTTTAGTGACTTTAAAGTCCAAAAAACGGTCCCCTGGGCCCTCCAGGAAGGCCACTCAAAATTAAAATCCTAAACTAATGGTCAGATTTTAATTATGTTTCCGCCATTCGATTCAGCTTGCCAAAGTGTACTTATGGTATAAATTTAAACAAAATCCGTACATAAATAACTCGTCCATGGATTTTTTAAATTTTAAAATAGGCCTATTGGGCCTAAAAATTGGTCAAAATTCAAAAATAATTATACCATTGAAACCCCAACGGCGAGACGAATCCAAATATGTAATAATATTGACAAGTCGAAATTCGACCAAAAATCAAGGATTTGCCAAGGTTTTTTGGACAAAATATTTTCGATTCTGGGCGAATGGCTGGGCAAAAATGAAGTCTATGACCATGTCTAGAAGCAGATCGGCGAGAAAAAAAACGAATGGCACCAGTTAGAATTCTCTAGGACTATTAGTTTGGGCTACAGAGGACTTTTAAAGTCCAAAAAACGGTCCCCTGGGCCCTCTAGGAAGGCCACTCAAAATCGAAATCCTAAACTAATGGTCCGATTTTAATTCTGTTTGCGCCATTCGATTCAGCTTGCCAAAGTGTACTTATGGTATAAATTTAAACAAAATCCGTACATAAATAACTCTTCTATGGATTTTTTAAATTTTAAAATAGGCCTATTGGGCCTAAAAAATTGTTAAAATTAAAAAAATAATTATACCATTGAAACCGCAAAGGTGAGACGAATCCAAATATGTAATGATATTGACAAGTCAATATTCGACCAACATCAAGGATTTGCCTGGGCTTAAACCCAGGTTTTTTCACAAAATATTTTCGATTCTGGGCGAATGGCTAGGCGAAAATAAAATCTACGACCATGTCTAGAAGCAGATCGGAGAGAAACAACGAATGGCACCAGTTAGAATTCTCTAGGACTTATAGTTTGGGCTACAGAGGACTTTTAAAGTCCAAAAAACGGTCCCCTGGCAACCCAAGGTTTTTTGGACAAAATATTTTCGATTCTGGGCGAATGGCTGGGCTAAAATAAAATAAACGACCATGTCTAGAAGCAGATCGGCGAGAAAAAACGAATGGCACCAGTTATAATTCTCTAGAACTTATAGTTTGGGCTGCAGAGGACATTTTATTAAAGTAAAAAAAACGGTCCCCTGGGCCCTCCAGGAAGGCCACTCAAAATCTAAATCCTAAACTAATGGTCAGATTTTAATTCTATTTCTGCCATTCGATTCAGCTGCCAAAGTGTACTTATGGTATAAATTTAAACAAAATCCGTACATAAATAACTCGTCTATGGATTTTTTAAATTTTAAAATAGGACTATTGGGCCTAAAAATTGGTCAAAATTTAAAAATAATTATACCATTGAAACAGCAAAGGTGAGACAAATCCAAATATGTAATAATATTGACAAGTCAATATTCGACCAAAATCAAGGATTTGCCTGGGCAAGGTTTTTGGAAAAAATAATTTCGATTCAGGGCGAATCGCTGGGCGAAAATGAAATCTACGACCATGTCTCGAAGCAGCTCGGCTAGAAAAAAACAGAATGGCACCAGTTAGAATTCGCTAGGACTTATAGTTTGGGCTACAGAGGACTTTTAAAATCCAAAAAAGTCAAAATCGAAATCCTAAACTAATGGTCCGATTTTAATACTATTTGCGCCATTCAATTCAGCTTGCGAAAGTGTACTTCTGGAGTAAATTTAAACAAAATCCGTAAATAGATAACTCGTCTATGGAGTTTTTAAACTTTAAAATAGGCCTAATGGGCCTAAAAATTGGTCAAAATTTAAAAATAATTATACCGTTGAAACCGTAACGGTGAGACGAATCCAAATATGTAATAATGTTGACAAATCAAAATTCGACCAAAATCAAGGATTTTGGAAACAAATATTGGGCCATTCGATTCAGCTTGCCAAAGTGTACGTATGGTATAAATTTAAACAATATCTGTACATAACTAACTCGTCTATGGGGGTTTTTAACTTTAAAATATGCCTATTGGGCCTAAAAAAAAAACCATTAAAAAATAAGTATACCGTTGAAACCGCAGCGGCGAGACGAATCCAAATATGTAATAATATTGGCAAATCAAAATATCACCAAAATCAAGGATTTGCCTGGGCTTATTAAACCCAAGGTTTTTGGAAACAAATATTTTCGATTCTGTGCGAATGGCTGGGCAAAAATGAAATCTACGACCATGTCTAGAAGCAGCTTGGCGAGAAAAAAACGAATGGCACCAGTTAAAATTCTCCAAGTCTTATAGTTTGGGCTACAGAGGACTTTTAAAGTCCAAAAAAACGGTCATTTGGGCCCTCCAGGAAGGCCAAGTCAAAATCGAAATCCTAAACTAATGGTCCGATTTTAATTCTTTTTGCGCCATTCGATTCAGTGGATCAAAGTGTACCTGTGGTATTAATGTAAAAAAAATCCAAAAATACCGATATATATATATATATATATATATACTGTATATATATATATATATATATATATATATATATATATATATATATATATATATATATATATAGTGTATATGTATATATAGATATATATATTTAGATAGATAGATATATATAGATATATAGATATATAGATAGATAGATAGATATATAGACCAAAAACAAATAACCACTGTCCCCTTAAGGGGGGTGACCTGTTTTTGTTCTGTCCTTTTCTATCTTTCTCTGGCTTGTATCCATTTGGCCCCATTCAGCCTACTGTTTTAAGACGTTTATCCCCATCCAGGTGTCTATTTTTTACTGGTGAGCGGTAGCGAACCAGCATATTTTTTATTTTTGTTTGACAGCAGGCTAAATTTGTACATTTTTCGATAGAAAAATGTCTCCGGCAAAGCCGGATTATTTCATATAATGCTGGCTCGCTATCGCTCGCCAGGAAGAGATCGACACCTAGATGGGGATAAACTTCTTAATTAAAATAGTTGGCTGAATGGGGCCGAATGGATACAAGCCAGAGAAAGAGAGAAAAGGACAGAAATAACAAAAGCAGGTCACCCCCCTTAAGCTGGTCTGTGTTTTCCACCATTATGGGAAAAATCAGACCCGTTCTTTTCTTACATACCCGAACAAGTATCTGAGAAGTGTTGTGTAAAAGGGAAGAAAAACATTATAGGCTCTTTCAGGATTGTATTACGCGTTTCTTCCATGTTAGTCCATGAGCCAGGCCAGATATCGGTACCACCTGGGGTACCTAAACACGAATGGTACTAAAATGTTTATAGAGTGACTGTAAGTACATTAAGATATGATAGCCTTCTCGCACTGGTAGCTTAGTCTAATTTTTTTGATGCAATAGGGGCGCTACCCAAAAATAAAGATTTTTAGCGTGACGCTCGGCGTTTTCCTCATTTTCTTTAAAATCCATCACACAATCATCGCGAAACTTTGAACACCTATGTAGAATTATATTCTCTACCAGAGTTGTTCCTAGGTATTTTTCAAATTTCTTCATATTTCGGAATATACTCTATATTTTGGGTATTTTCCTCTAAATCTAGAATAAATCCTTAAATATGGGGAACATTGAAAAATATATTCTAACAGCTCTTGTAGCTTATTTGATTCTCTACAAGAATTATTCCGATGTGTATTTCAAGTTTCTCCATATTTAGGGGTTTATTTCATATTTGGGGATTTTTTGTTATATTTTGGGGATAATTTATTATTGGAAGGAGCAAACATATGTAGAGTGGTTTCCATGTAATGTGTTTGTTTGTTCATGGTTTAATGGTGATATTTTTTGCAGGTGTGTGTCGACTGTTTGACGGCAGGATGGAACCATCTGCGAGGAAGAGAGCACGGATCGACTGTATCATCCACTGCTCTGATGATGACAGCGATGCTCTGGTGTCACCACAGGATTTGGACTCCTGGAACACATTGCTCAGGGCTGCAGAAATCAGGCAGCATGATCCAGTCCTGGAAGCAGCCAAGGGCCTTGAAGAAGGAGGAATACCACACATACATTATCACCGTAAATGTCGTAGTCTCTTTACAATGAAGAAGTCACTGGATTCTATCCTTGCCAAGGGTGTCAAGATAGAATCAGCAAGCGTCGACCCCAGGAGGAGGGCATCAAGGGATGCCCCTAGTACTAGCAGGGTGTATGCCAAAGTATGCATCTTCTGCGAGAAGTCAAGCAAGTACATAAAAACAACAAAGACAAGGGAGCCACTCATACAGTGTGTTGAGCTACGAGCAGATGAGAAGATTCGCAGAGCAGCAATAAGGAAACTCAACCAGAGAATCCTTGGTTTAGTTAGCAGAGACCTTGTTGCTGCAGAGGGTCACTACCACAAGTCGTGCTACAAACTCTTCACAAAAGATGATTTCCCAGCGGCCGCCGCCAGGTCGGGTGCAGGTGAAAATCAGGAAGAAAGCGAGGAAGCACGCTACGAAGAGGTTGAGACAGAAGCCCTCGAGGAACTCTGCTTGTATATAAGGACCAAATTATTCCCCAACCCAGAGGTACTGCCTATGACAAACCTCACATCTAGGCTTGAGAGATCCATGATGTCCCGTGGTATTATCCAACTGAAACCAGCGACAAAGAAACATGTTCGCCGAAAGATTGAAACCGAGTTTGGAGAATCACTACGCTTTGTCCCAGATGAGAAAGGAAAGCTTCTAATCTATCCACGCAGCCTCTCAATGGACGACCTTGCCCGGCAAGCACACAAAATGGCAAAAGACCTGCAAGAAGCAAGAGCAGCTAACTCTGAAGATGTCTTAACCAAAGCAGGAATGCAGCTGAGGAATGAGATCAATAAACAAGATGTGAGTCAGCCATGGCCTCCCGATACAGATCAGAATGTCATTCCTGCAGCAGTCACTCAATTCCTGCACACCCTGCTGACAGGAGAGTGTGAGTGTGAAACTCCCTCTGAAAGAGCTCAACGTCTTGCCACTTCCTTTGGCAGTGACTTGGTCTTTGCTGTTACCAGTGGCAAGACAAAACCACCCAAGCACGTACTGCTGACCAATGCTGTAAAGTCTTTGACAGGAAACACAGAACTGATCCGAACTCTGAATCGTCTTGGTCACTGTGTGTCTTACTCAATGTTTGAGGAGATCGATACAGCCCTTTGTATCCAGAAGCTGGAATGCTCAAAGGATGACATTCCACTGCCAGCAAACATCTACCCTGGTGTGTTCACAACCCTGGCCTGGGATAACATTGACCGACTTGAAGAGACCCTAAGTGGAGCAGGTACTTCTCATAGAGTCAATGGCATTGCTGTCCAGTCCAAGGTTGCAGGCTCTGTGCCAGAGAAAGTCCTGCCAGAGATTACCAAGTCCAAGATAAGAAGCATCACTCAGACATCATCAATGCTGCCAATATACAATGTTGGGCGGCGGGCAGGGCCACCTAGGATTGAGACTGCGTATGTCGACACTACCAAGGAAGTCCAGGATTCAAAGACAAAGAACCATATCTGGCTTCTTACTCGAATGTCAGACCATGAGGACCAGTCCATCAGCAGTTGGACTGGGTTCAACATCAAAATGCGCAGAGACATTGCAGTGGTTCAGGACACTGTAAGCTACCTGCCCACTATCAATGCTCCCGCAACAGAAATGTCCACCGTTAATAAAATCTTGGAACAAACGCATGCTATCATGCAGTCCTTACAGCTTAACAAGATTGTGTGCGTGTTTGATCAAGCACTATGCCAAAGCTGCCGAAGTTATCTGGAAACAAGAGAAGTTCAAGAACATTATCATCAGGATGGGCGTCTTCCACACAATCTGTAATCTCATCTCCACCATAGGAAAGAGGTTTCAAGATGCAGGTCTTAGAGATCTGTGTGTGGAATCAGGTATCATCGCAGAAGGATCAGTGTCAGGAGTGATGAACGGCAAGAGGTACAACAGAGCAGTGAGACTACACAAGCTCGTGTATGAAGCACTGATGAGGCTTGAATGGAAAGGCTTCCTTTCATGGCTAGAAGAAAACCATTCAAGGGACATACACCATCTAGATGAAACACTGAAGGACATCAACAGCTTTCACAGCAATGTGTCTCAGGGACTCTTTCAAGAGCTGATGGAGAGTGAATCATGCACACATATCATGAAGCTTTTCCAAGTTTATCTTGAGACCCTCAGAGATGAACACAACCTCTCAGCATTCTGGATGTCATACCTGGACATGGTTGAGATCATGCTGGACTTAATTCGAGCCTCCAGAGAAGGCAACTGGATGCTCCACCTAGGAGCAATCCGACAGATGATACCGTGGTGTTTTGCCTATGACAAAGTGAACTATGCCCGGTTCCTAACCTACTACTATGCCTTGATGTCTCGACTGCCCATTGAACACCCAGAGGTCCATGAACACTTCATGCAAGGTGGCTTTTCGGTCCAGATCGGTAGCAAGAATCCCTTTGGACGGATCCCTGTGGACCAGACAATCGAAGAGACGATCAACAAAGACACCCAGACACCAGGGGGCACAAAAGGCTTCAGCCTGAAAGGCGGAGCTGTCGCCAGGTACTACCTGACATCGGAGTATCGCAGCAGGTACTTAAGGCAGCTCAGGACTATGGTAGTAGGCCAAAAGTATACTGACTTCAGCCACCCAGACCTACAGATGCCCAGGATTAGAAGAGATGAGGCCGATGTCCAATCTTTAGTTCAACTGATGGAGACCAGCTGGTTGAACCCCTTCAACGCAGAGCAAGAAGATCTTGTCAGTTTGTCAACTGCGACTATGGCACCACCAGAAGTTGTCAAAGACCTTCTAGGGGCCTACAGAATAGGAGAGGATGCATATCAAGCCTTCAAGGAAGAGCGCCTGGAGATCGATACGCCAACTATACAGTTTCATGACACGATGACGAAGACGAAACTGAGAACGTTCACTAACATCAGAATGAAGCCACGCTCACAAGACCATGCCAAGGAGGTTATCTTAAAGGCTGACAGGAACCTATTTGGCCAGATGATCCTTGTTGCCGAGAACAGAAAGCTCAAAATGAGTGATGTCTTGGCTCATCCCCTGGGGCCTTTGCCTTGGGCACTTGCCAGCGGTGATGGGTCTCTCCGCAAGACCAACAAGGCTGCCCTCGCAAAGGAGTTAGAGAGGAATGTTTCTCCTGCAGAAGTGATACCCGAGCCCTCTGCTACCATAATTGATGGGATGAGCCTGGTCCACAAACTGAAGGGAAACGACAAAACTTTTTCACAGCTTGCAGGTACAGCACTGAGTCACGCTGTTCATGAAGGTGCTAAGAGCAGGCGCATTGATGTTGTGTTTGATACCTACAAGGAGACATCCATCAAGGATGCAGAACGAGCCAAAAGAAGTGCAGGCACAGGAATTCATTTCAAGAACATTCAACCTGGGCACAACATCCAGCAGTGGAGAAATTTACTCGGTAGTTCCTCCAACAAGGCAAGTCTTATCAAGTTCTTGGTAGAAGAATGGAAGGCACCACAGCACAGGGAGAAGCTCAAGGACAAAGAGCTGTATGTCACATGTGAGCAGCGCTGCTTCAAGATCACCAAAGAGCAGTGGGAAGAGGCTCCTGAGCTTAAGTCAACTCAAGAAGAAGCAGACACACGCCTTCTTCTCCATGCACTTCATGCAGCAGAATCTGGGAACAAGTCTGTCATCATCACTGCAGAAGATACAGACGTCATGGTGTTGTGTCTTGGCATGTGCCACAAGATCCCATCCCCTCTGTTCCAGAAGTGCGGGACGAAGAACCGGACAAGATTCCTGGATATCACCACACTGAGCCGCACACTGGGAGGCAGCGTGTGTGATTCATTGATTGGTATGCATGCCTTTACAGGCTGTGATACCGTCAGTGCATTCGCTGGCCGAGGGAAGATGACGACACTCAAGCAGGTGAAGATGGACAAGACATACCAGCATGCTTTTCACGAACTTGGACGCTCATGGGAAGTGTCTCCTGAACTCTTTGAGAAGCTACAGGAAATCACCTGCCACATGTACCTACCATCTACCCACACAACTAAGGTAAACAAGCTTCGGTATGAGCTGTTCTGTGCAAGACGTGGAGAGGTAGAGTCAAGTCAACTCCCTCCTTGTGAGGACTGCCTCTTCATGCATGCACTGCGTGCAAACTACCAGGCTGCGATCTGGAGGAGAAGTCTTCAGAGCCAGCCATTTGTTGCGAACCCAACAGACTGCGGTTGGATGACAGATGAGGACGGTAAGCTTGCCGTCAACTGGATGCGAGGCTCACCAGCACCAGATGCTGTTATGCAGCTACTGTCTTGCAAGTGTGTGCGGTCATGCGAACTCCCTAAGTGTACTTGCCTCAGCAATGGTCTAAAATGCACGGACATGTGCAGGTTACAGACATGTCAGAACAAGGCTATTGAAGAAGAGCCGGTGGCACAACAGTCAGATTCCGAGTCTGACGTAGATGATATTTAGGAGTAGTAATTTGCCATAATAGTATGTACAAGCCCATGGCATGCTTAGTGTGTATTTACAGGACTTGTATTAAATGTGACAATTACTATATGCATTTTGTTGACATTTAGGCATTCCTGTCCCCAAATTTGACATTTTAAAAAATTTCGGAATTTTCGGTAGGGTATGTCTATTCAAGAAGTGATAACGACCATTAAGCTACCAATGTGCAAGGGCTATCATATCAAAACATAAACTAGAGACATGTAGCAAGCTAAAAACACCTAAGAGAATTAGTCACCCCGGGTGGTACCGATATCCCAAAATTCGGGTCTTGGCTCATGGACTAATGTTTTCCTTAGTCGATTTATATTCAGCTTAGGAAGGACTAGTGGGAGGCAGAGGGTAAAGGGGAGGCTTTTAGTTTGTTCCCTAGACTTCCTTCAAGCTTAAAATTAGACCCCTTAGACCCCCTTTCAAGATAAATCTGTACATTTTTCGGTATCATTCGCCAGGAAATAATAGACACCTACTGTAAATGACACGAATGTTCTGAAAGTTTATAGAAATGGGGCGATAGTTTTTAAAATCGCCAAACTAATGGGGGCGAACGTCTTAAAATCTCAAAAACAATGGGGCTACTATGATGGAGAAAGGGGTCAAGAAAAAAATCCCTCAAGTGGAAATCTCCCCTTAATAGATCTGGACATGTATAAGAATATTACTTTAAGTTCTCTTTGAAATAAAAAAAAGTTCTGTTCATAATTCTCCCGTAGAAATTTAATGTTTAATCAAGAACCTAGGATAGAATAAATGTAAAGTGCAACACGTGAATGCATAATAATGTAAGCCTTGACAAGAAGTAATGTTCCTTATGAAACTATGAATACAAATAAGCACTATTTAGCCACATATTTGTATTAAGACAAAATATAAGTTATGCCAAAAACAGTTGAATTCAAATGATATTTGTTAATACAGTTATGGTGAACTTTATTTCTGTGGGGAATTTACATGCAGGTAAAATATTTAATAACTGGTGCATGAATTAATCCCGACAATAAGTGTGCATGTATGTATGTATGTATGTATGTATATACTCTGGCACCTTATGGGGGTGGCCGACTCGAGACAGAGACCGAACAGGGACATCACAACACATCAGAAAAACAAAACAATACAAAACAAAAAAATATCACACACAGCTAGGTCGCCCAGGAGAAATACCCAGATACCCATGCCCATTTGGGGTCCCCAGCAAAAGATTCCCAGGTCCCAATCAGTTTGAATAGTTTAATTTAGACAAGATAAACTGAATAACTGTGGAGATAAACTGAATAACTGTGGAGATAAACTGAATAACTGTGGAGATAAACTGAATAACTGTGGAGATAAACTGAATAACTGTGGAGATAAACTGAATAACTGTGGAGATAAACTGAATAACTGTGGAGATAAACTGAATAACTGTGGAGATAAACTGAATAACTGTGGAGATAAACTGAATAACTGTGGAGATAAACTGAATAACTGTGGAGATAAACTGAATAACTGTGGAGATAAACTGAATAACTGTGGAGATAAACTGAATAACTGTGGAGATAAACTGAATAACTGTGGAGATAAACTGAATAACTGTGGAGATAAACTGAATAACTGTGGAGATAAACTGAATAACTGTGGAGATAAACTGAATAACTGTGGAGATAAACTGAATAACTGTGGAGATAAACTGAATAACTGTGGAGATAAACTGAATAACTGTGGAGATAAACTGAATAACTGTGGAGATAAACTGAATAACTGTGGAGATAAACTGAATAACTGTGGAGATAAACTGAATAACTGTGGAGATAAACTGAATAACTGTGGAGATAAACTGAATAACTGTGGAGATAAACTGAATAACTGTGGAGATAAACTGAATAACTGTGGAGATAAACTGAATAACTGTGGAGATAAACTGAATAACTGTGGAGATAAACTGAATAACTGTGGAGATAAACTGAATAACTGTGGAGATAAACTGAATAACTGTGGAGATAAACTGAATAACTGTGGAGATAAACTGAAATACTGTGGAGATAAACTGAATAACTGTGGAGATAAACTGAATAACTGTGGAGATAAACTGAATAACTGTGGAGATAAACTGAATAACTGTGGAGATAAACTGAATAACTGTGGAGATAAACTGAATAACTGTGGAGATAAACTGAATAACTGTGGAGATAAACTGAATAACTGTGGAGATAAACTGAATAACTGTGGAGATAAACTGAATAACTGTGGAGATAAACTGAATAACTGTGGAGATAAACTGAATAACTGTGGAGATAAACTGAATAACTGTGGAGATAAACTGAATAACTGTGGAGATAAACTGAATAACTGTGGAGATAAACTGAATAACTGTGGAGATAAACTGAATAACTGTGGAGATAAACTGAATAACTGTGGAGATAAACTGAATAACTGTGGAGATAAACTGAATAACTGTGGAGATAAACTGAATAACTGTGGAGATAAACTGAATAACTGTGGAGATAAACTGAATAACTGTGGAGATAAACTGAATAACTGTGGAGATAAACTGAATAACTGTGGAGATAAACTGAATAACTGTGGAGATAAACTGAATAACTGTGGAGATAAACTGAATAACTGTGGAGATAAACTGAATAACTGTGGAGATAAACTGAATAACTGTGGAGATAAACTGAATAACTGTGGAGATAAACTGAATAACTGTGGAGATAAACTGAATAACTGTGGAGATAAACTGAATAACTGTGGAGATAAACTGAATAACTGTGGAGATAAACTGAATAACTGTGGAGATAAACTGAATAACTGTGGAGATAAACTGAATAACTGTGGAGATAAACTGAATAACTGTGGAGATAAACTGAATAACTGAAGATAAGAACATAAGAAAAAGGGAAATCTTCAGAAGGCCTATTTACCCATATGAGGCAGACCCCTTCTATTTACCCATATGAGGCCGACCCCTTCTATTTACCCATATGAGGCAGACTCCTTCTATTTACCCATATGAGGCAGACCCCTTCAGAAGGCCTATTTACCCATATGAGGCAGACCCCTTCTATTTACCCATATGAGGCAGACCCCTTCTATTTACCCATATGAGGCAGACCCATTCTATTTACCCATATGAGGCAGACCCCTTCTATTTACCCATATGAGGCAGACCCCTTCTATTTACCCATATGAGGCAGACCCCTTCTATTTACCCATATGAGGCAGACCCCTTCTATTTACCCATATGAGGCAGACCCCTTCTATTTACCCATATGAGGCAGACCCCTTCTATTTACCCATATGAGGCAGACCCCTTCTATTTACCCATATGAGGCAGACCCCTTCTATTTACCCATATGAGGCAGACCCCTTCTATTTACCCATATGAGGCAGACCCCTTCTATTTACCCATATGAGGCAGACCCCTTCTATTTACCCATATGAGGCAGACTCCTTCTTCCCTACATATAAATGTGGTCCTGTTCCACTTCTGTTGTTGCCCCCAGTGTTTTTCTAGCATAAACAGTATATTACCGTGTAAAGCACAGTATATATGTCCGGTGGTGATGACCTGGAGTTACTGTTACTTCTTCACTGTAACATTTATCTTCACACAAACGAGAGTAACTTTACATAATGGAATGGTCCACTTTGCCTGCCCTCGCCCAGACCTTTATAGGGAGCTTCAGACAAACAGATGTTCAGTAACCGGCATCCTCTAACCCTAATGTTGTATACAACTGTATGTTGTTATCATTAAGGGGAGATGTGTGTGTGTGTGTGTATGTGCGTGTGTATGTGTGTGTGTGTGTGTGTGTGTGTGTGCATTTGTGTATGTGTGTATTTATGTTTATGTGAATGTGTATGTATTTGTGTGTGCATGAGTGTGTGTATGTGTGTTAATGTATATGTGCGTATATATATATATATATATATATATATATATATATATATATATATATATATATATGTGTGTGTGTGTGTGTGTGTGTGTTTCAATAAATTCAGTTTTGCATGCACATAATTATTAAATAGGCCCTGTTGAAGTCTGTGGCGCACACACACCTTGCGTCCCAGTTGTGTTGGATTATAGTCTTGGCGAAAAACATGCAAGATTTCGGGTCATTTTGGACTTTCAGTATCTTGAGTATTTTTTTTATTTTTTCAGGATGTTGTGATTCAAGGAGTATATGACAATTATATTTTGGGGTATTTTTTGCCCTAATGGAAGCTGTTAAAAAATGGCGAAAAAACACGCAAATTCACCGATAGGCGAGCCAAGGAAGGAATGCATGGAATTAGCCCAACTAGTTTTCCCAACCCATTGTACTCTTTAGCAGCAGCAGAATACAAAAATGAGACATTATTCGGATAAATCGTGTTTTACGTGAGATAATCAAATAGTCCAAAAACGCAATTATTGCATTTTTTACGGCTCCTGTGCCCTAGGAAAAGGGTCCCAAATCCTTAAACTACCTATCAACGGACTTCCCATGGTGTGTGGATTCAAAATATATTCGTGGTTTAAATGTGTGCATTGTCAATTCGCCACAATCGAACTGATTATTTTTAATTTGACGGGAGTATATAGTCATGGCGAAAAAAAAAAAATATCTGTTGTTGTTTTTGTTTTGTTTTTGTTTTTTTCATGATTTTGTGATTCCAACACACTTATATTTAGATTTATGGGCATTTTTAGTCCGCGAGGCAGCGGTTAAAAAATGGCGAAACAAACGCTAAATACCCGATGGGCTTTTGACAAGGAAGGAGGAATTATGGGAACAAGCCCAACTATTTTTCCTAAGTACACTACAACTCCCTCGACCTATTTGCAGCATCATAATATAAATTGAGGCATTATTTGGAGAATTCGTATATTACATGAGCTGTGGAAATAGGCCAAAAACGCGATTTTCACATTTTTTCACGGCTCCTGTGCCCTACGATATGGGTCCAAAATCCTTAAACTATCTATCAACGGGCTCCCCTTGGTGTATGGATTCCAAATATTGTCTTGGTTTAATTGTGCGCATTGTCCATTTGCCACAATCTAACTGATTATTATTAATTTAACTGGTCGTGGCGAAAAAAAACAAGATTGTGGGTAATTTTGGACAATCAAAATTTTAAGGATATTTTTCAAATTTTCAGGACGTTGCAATTCTAACAGTACAGTATATGATATTTTGAAACAAGTTCAAGATACCGGTAGCAGATAGAAAAACAAAACATTTCATAAAATATCATAGCATTATACTGAAATACATATTTAAAACATTTTGTTTGTCAATGATATGCTTGTCCACATTATTTTATATAAAATAACTATACACTTACTCGAAAGCCCATATACAAAAACACAGAACAACTACATACAAACTAGGACACACACACACACACACACACACACACACACACACACACACACACACACACACACACACACACACACACACACACACACACACACACACACACACACACACACACACACACACACACACACACACACACACACACACACACACACACACTGGGAGGCTCTCCGGCAGTACTTCTTTGATTTCCCATGGAATGATTTCTGCTTCCGTGGCCGGGGACCCTCGGAGAGTTCTGAACGCATTACCGAGGTAATCCTATCGGGCATGGAAGCATACATTCCATTCGCTTTCTCTCAGACTAATGCTAAAAAATCTTGGTTTACTCACGCCTGTTCTACTGCTGTCCGCAGTAAGGAGGAAGCATTCAAACGGTACCGACGCCTTAAAACTCAACTCATTCTTCCTATGTTTCTGCCGGAATCAAGCCAAATCTGTTCTTCGACTTGCCAAACACTCTTTCATCAATAATAAATGCACTGAACTATCCAACTCTAGCTCTTCCCAAGCTTTCTGGCATCTAGCCAAAAACCTCTCCAAAAATTTCTCTTCCTCATCTTTCCCTCCCCTTTCCCACTCTGATGGCACAACCATCACTTTTTCCTCTGACAAAGCTAAACTCTTCGCTCAAACATTTGCTAGAAACTCCACCTTGGATGATTCCGGTGCTATTCCTCCCTCTCCACCCTCCTCTCTCTTACATATGCCTAATATCCTAATCTCTTCTAAAGATGTACTTTCTACCCTCTCTGGGTTTAACACTAATATGGCGTACAGTCCGGACGGTGTTCCTCCTGTTCTCAAAAACTGTGCTTCCGTGCGGACTCCTTGCCTAGGCAAACTCTTTCGTCTCTGTCTATCCTCTAACATCTTCCCTTCATGCTGGAAGTTTGCTCACATTCAACCTGTCCCAAAGAAGGGTGACCGCTCTCAACCCTCCAACTATCGTCCAATTGCTCTCATCTCTCGTCTTTCTAAAGTTTTTGAAACTATTCTTGCATCCAAATTTCTTAAGCATTTCTCTTCTCATATTCTGCTCTTAGATCGCCAGTATGGCTTCCTTAAGGGTTGCTCTACTGGTGATCTTTCATATCTTACAAACTCTTGGTCATCCTCCTTTCGGGACTTCGGTGAGACTTTTTCTATTGCAGTAGACATATCGAAAGCCTTCGATAGAGTCTGGCACAAATCTTTAATTTCTAAACTACCCTCCTTCGGTTTCTATCCCTCCATCTGTGCCTTTGTCTCTAATTTCCTTTCCGGCCATTCCATAACCGCGGTTGTGGACGGCCATCGTTCACTTCCTCACCCTATAAACTCCGGTGTTCCTCAGGGCTCTGTTCTATCTCCTATTCTCTTTCTAATTTTCATAAATGATCTCCTCAACTGTACCTTAATTCCCATCCATTCATACGCAGACGACTCAACCTTACACTACTCATTAGTTTTTCAGAACGCCCCAGCCAGCAATCCCTCAACGACAAACGTAATGAAGCCATAGAACTCTTAAATTCTGATCTAAATACTATCTCCAATTGGGGCAGAGAAAACCTTGTTACCTTTAATGCTTCCAAAAACCAATTTCTCCATCTATCTACCCATCAGGATCTCCCAGCAGACTATCCCTTTTTCTTCAACAATACAAAAATCAACCCTTCATCTTCTCTCAATATTCTTGGGGTCTTTTTCTTCTGCTCTCATTTGGAAGGACCATATTACCAGTCTTGCTGGGTGTGCTCAACCGCCTTAGGGGGTTCTTTTCCCCTGCACAGCTTCTTGCTCTGTACAGGGGCATAGTGCGTCCTTGTATGGAGTATTGTTCACATGTGTGGGGAGGTTCCTCTCACACCGCTCTCCTAGACAAAGTTGAAAGGAAGGCCTTTCGTATCATTAACTCCCGTCCACTCACCAACTCTCTGCAATCTCTCTTTCTCCGCCGCAATGTTGTATCTCTCTCGCTATTCTATCGCTACTATAATAATCAGTGTTCCTCAGAGCTTTCCCAGTGTATACCATCTCCTTTACGTAGGGCACGTGGTACCCGTCTTGCAACTCAATCCCACCCCTACTCTGTGCAACTCTCCAACCCAAGAGTGAAACTTTACTCTCAAACTTTATTCTACTCAACAGCGGAGCTCTGGAACTCTCTCCCAGAATCAGTCTTTCCCTCTTCCTATGACTTAAATGCGTCACACTCAGTGTGTCCAGGCATTTTGGCTCGAACGTCCCTTGATTTTGGCCCTGTCACTCTTTCAACTATGGGAGAGGCACTCGCTATATGCAGTTCTGCCTTTTGCCTCCTTCAAATACATAGAAAAAAAAAACACACACACACAAAACAAAACAAAAACACGTAAGCACACAGACCCCCCCCCCCCACACACACACACACACACACTCATATACACACAAACCCACACATACACTAGGCAGCAGAGTGACACAAGACAGCAATGTCCTTCATGTAATATGTATCACCGGAGAATTAACTTTGTCGGCCGGCTGTTTCTGTTTCATGTATGTAGATTGACCGTCATGAACGCGTGTGTGTGTGCGTGTGTGTCTGTATAATTCTTCTACTCGACGAGACAGATAAACGGGCGAGGGAACTCGAAAGTGGTCCCGGACCCTGAGAATAGGAACTTTAAATGTTTCTGTTTGGACTCTGTCTCATGTCGGCCACCCCTAGCAATTCTCGCTACCAAGAATACACTTAAGACCTCTGGTGGACGCTTCTGAACTAGCCCCAGAGCTACGACTGGCGACATCAACAATACTTAACACCTAGGACATGCAGTTTATCATGATTGCTTGAGATTATACTTTTTTATTATGCAACATACGACTACACTAAATCCTTATAAAGTTTAGTAGTCATGGGAATGTCCATATGCAGCTGATAATGACTACAAACATAATTATAAGCTGATTAATAATCATAATAAAAAGTCGCGAAAATGCTTGCCGACTTTGTATTGCAAATATACGTTATATATGGGTATGGGGGACTTTAAAATTTAATAAACAACATTATACATAGGCTATAATATGTGTCAGCTACAGACATTTCGATAGACTGCTTATAATAAAGAATTGTTGAAAGAGAGAGGGTGCAGATATCCGCGATGTAAACAACTTCCCATGATGACCGGTAAACATTGCGTTCAGCGCCTCTGTCGGCCACTTTTGGCATTTGTTGGTAGGGAGAATTGGGTATGTACCCGAGTATATACATACATACATACATAACACGGTTTACTTTAATTTATAATCTATGCATGTGACTCAAATGGGTAAATACGACCTCAATAAACCCTCCCAGTAACATAGGTCGTTCTTAAATTGCATGAAATCTAATTGTAGCCAAAATCAAAGGTTAAGAGGCATCATGGTGCTGAAGGGGTTAAGGGGAGATTTCCACTTGAGGGATTTTTGTTTTACCCCTTTCTCCCTCATGTTTAGCCCCATTGTTTGAGATTTTAAGACTTTCGACTCACTAGTTTGACGATTTATGAACTTTCGCCCCATATCTGAAATTATACCCAAGCCTATTTTATTTAATGCTGGTGTGAAATTGGCTTGTTCCCATCGTAATTACTCAGCTTTGACAATGGTTTGTGTTGCCAATTATGCTGGTAGTTGCGAAACTGTCTTGATAGTGTAATGTTCAGAGTGTTTAAGATCTGTACGAGGTAACCCAGGGTCGAATCCCGGGAGGATCACATGCTTTCATTAATATAATTGGGAGGTGTTTGGTGTTGGGAGTGAAATTAATAAATGAGAATATGATGCAGAGACACAGTAGTTTCGTATTCGGCCATTAGTTATCGAAAAATGAGCTATCGAAAAATGAGCTGCTAAGGAAGTAAAATATTCATAAATTAAAACAAGAAAAAGAAACATCGAGTAACAAACCAGTAGAATCAAACTTTCCAGAGTAAACAAAAAAAAACAAGTCTTCGTGTTTACCAGTAGCGATATAAAATAACCGAGTTGGCTAAGGCGAGCTAATTAAATTCCCCGAAAAGAAAGAAAATAAACAACCAACATTCCAGACACGAACCGAGACGGGAATTTTTGTGCTGCACACCAAAAATTCAGCTGCGGCAAGACAACGGTGAGAGAGAGAGAGAGAGAGAGAGAGAGAGAGAGAGAGAGAGAGAGAGAGAGAGATCAGGGAAGATGTTTGGAGGAACACAAACTAACTTAAACAATTACTACACTTTGGCATAACAGACATTAAATGTGCACAATGTTTGAAATATTTGATTCCATTTGCAAACATTCAATCAGAATTTCCATAAACATATTGGATCATTTATTTATAAACTATTGTTTGTTTGTTTGTTTGTTTTAGGTTTTAAGCTGGTGAGCAATTGACATATCCCCATCTTAATTACTCCGCTATTATTTTTGTATTTTTTTTTTTTTTTAAGAAATCGGCCTTAGGCAGAGATATTTTTGCTTATCAAAAACATGTACACATTTACTTTACAGGGGATCTGCAGGGGCATTATATACTAGAAGAAAGTCTAGGAAGGTCCTTTAGTTAGTATAATGGACTAACTAAAATAGATCTTGAAAATGGCAATAGCTATAATAACAGTCAATAATAATTAAACAAAATAATACAATAACTCACAAGGCGTCAGCTCAGAAAGTGTTAATCTCCAGATACACCAGTGTTCGCCCGTGTTAATTTACGGTTTTATATAGACGACAAATTTGATGGTCTCTCGTGTACGATGTAAGAACAATGCGATGATAAACAAAAATCATATTCAAAACTGTTTTATCTATTATATACTATATTAACTAGTAAATTATGTATATTATCAACCTGGGCATCCATCTGGCAAATGAGTTTAATTCCTGTTGAAAATATATTAAGTCATGTAGACTACTAGAATGCCAAGACAGGCTAAGCTATTGAGTGAATGGTAATCAATTAACAAACACTACCTTTGAAACTGACTGAGGAGTAGCATTTGTAACAGTCATATCGAAATATAAAGTTTATATTATTTTCGATTGCACATCTTAAAGTTGTCCACTCTTTTATTCACAGCCCTATCAATACTCCAGTCAAATAAATTCTGCACCGAAGTTAAAATGCAAACGCAATTATAGATTTCAATGGCGAGTGGTTTGAATTTGAATAGAATATTCTATTATCCTACGAAAGCCTTCATGTTTTCGTTCCAACTTATTTCCGTATTGCAAACAAAATTATATAATTAGATCGAATTCACTAGAGAGACAACAGTATATTTCCCACATTAAGAATTGAGTCAAAAGAACACCACCTAAATTATGTTTATTATTTTTGTTCTTGCATAGCGCAGCCTAAGAAGACTTAATTCTAGTATATGATGTTTTAACAGACCTTTAAAACCTAGACGACATTAAGTACTTAAAATGATATAATTCAGTTTACATCAGAGATCCCTTTCATTCACACGAGGCAAAACAATAGTGGCATACTTACAGAACGGTCCATATATTTACATCTTATCCTTGACTTTCAATACCCAGTTATTCAGAAATTGCCTTGAAACATGCAGTCTATCTCGCTCTAAGCCCAGTTGCGTTTATAAATATAACCTTCCTCGACATATCTCACAACCACTGAAAACAAGTGGGTTGGGTGAAGCAATTAAGTCTATTATATTTGAAACAATTATTTATACTTAGAACCTTTAGTCTTGCTTATTTGAAACAATTAATTATACTTAATATTTTATAGTATCATTATGAATTCCTGTCAGTTATTTCCTATTATACTATGCAGTTATATTTCCTATTATACTATGCAGTTATATTTACTATTATACTATGCAGTTATATTTACTATTATACTATGCAGTTATATTTCCTATTATACTATGCAGTTATATTTACTATTATACTATGCAGTTATATTTACTATTATACTATGCAGTTATATTTACTATTATACTATGCAGTTATATTTACTATTATACTATGCAGTTATATTTCCTATTATACTATGCAGTTATATTTACTATTATACTATGCAGTTATATTTACTATTATACTATGCAGTTATATTTACTATTATACTATGCAGTTATATTTACTATTATACTATGCAGTTATATTACTATTATACTATGCAGTTATATTTACTATTATACTATGCAGTTATATTTACTATTATACTATGCAGTTATATTTACTATTATACTATGCAGTTATATTTACTATTATACTATGCAGTTATATTTACTATTATACTATGCAGTTATATTTACTATTATACTATGCAGTTATATTTACTATTATACTATGCAGTTATATTTACTATTATACTATGCAGTTATATTTACTATTATACTATGCAGTTATATTTACTATTATACTATGCAGTTATATTTACTATTATACTATGCAGTTATATTTACTATTATACTATGCAGTTATATTTACTATTATACTATGCAGTTATATTTACTATTATACTATGCAGTTATATTTACTATTATACTATGCAGTTATATTTACTATTATACTATGCAGTTATATTTACTATTATACTATGCAGTTATATTTACTATTATACTATGCAGTTATATTTACTATTATACTATGCAGTTATATTTCCTATTATACTATGCAGTTATATTTCCTATTATACTATGCAGTTATATTTACTATTATACTATGCAGTTATATTTACTATTATACTATGCAGTTATATTTACTATTATACTATGCAGTTATATTTCCTATTATACTATGCAGTTATATTTCCTATTATACTATGCAGTTATATTTACTATTATACTATGCAGTTATATTTACTATTATACTATGCAGTTATATTTACTATTATACTATGCAGTTATATTTACTATTATACTATGCAGTTATATTTACTATTATACTATGCAGTTATATTTCGTACTGCTGGTGAATTTGCCTTACAATTTTTCACCAATTATTCTCTCCTCTTTTTCTATCGTGTCTCTCTTCTCAAAGTAACTGAAATAGATCTCCGTATCTCACATAAAGTTTACCTTTTTTCCCTACCATATCTCTCTTCAAAACAAATCAAACCGATATCACCTACATTCTCTCGTATTTTCCTACCAAATAAATGATTAAGTTTTCTTTATTTCGCCTAAATGTTCACTTCTTTTCATATCTCTTTCTTCTCGAAGCAAATAATACAGACCCCATATTATGAACACTATATGAAAATATCCGTTACGACTGCCCAAGTCGTCCCTCGAAATACGAAAATTAACCACAATTTAATGTTTTAACTAGGCAGATCATAAAAGTTTAAGTTCGGCTATACTGTGTCACATACTCACCAACTTCGGTCGAATCGCTATTTATTCCCGCTCTAGCAACACAACTGAAACAAATAATATTGATATAACTTTGCTGTTAAGTTAAAACTATATAGTTCATCCAGAATCAATATATGTAATTATTTATCATAACTCTATATTATTGTGACACTTACTGTTATTTTATCATCGTCGTACCGCGTAACGCCAACCAAAAGTATAAGCAACCCTACTAGTTTAGTTACTGGCCAGAAATATCCTATATACAGGTATACTTTACCTAAGGTAGCGGACTCCTATGGTTAATGGCGCCGTGGTTATATCCTCGCCGTTTATGGTACGGTATTTCGGTAATTCCGCCACTCGTGTGAACAGCTCGGTGGCTATCAGGTAACTGCCCGTCCCTTTTCTTGGAGGGCTTATTCTCGCATTTAGGATCGAAGCTTCGTTTAGGATCGAAGCTTCGTTTAGGATCGAAGCTTCGTTTAGGATCGAAGCTTCGTTTATATTAATCACAAGTGAAACCTTTAAATGAATATTCTCAGAGATTAATATACAGTTTGTTATCTTAATTATTCTTTGTTTCTAGTCCATAAATCTTACAACCTATTTAATTAAATACTATACTATAATATAGACATATTTTTACTATATTTAAACCATATATCCCATCACCAATTATACCTATTTACACTATTTACATTGTAACTATACTTGTAAATGTAATTAGTTTATCGTTATTTTTAACGATAATTACATTGTAACTATACTTGTAAATGTAGTTAGTTTATCGTTATTTTTAACGATATTTACATTGTAACTATACTTGTAAATGTAGTTAGTTTATCGTTATTTTTAACGATAATTACATTGTAACTATACTTGTAAATGTAGTTAGTTTATCGTTATTTTTAACGATAATTACATTGTAACTATACTTGTAAATGTAGTTAGTTTATCGTTATTTTTAACGATATTTACATTGTAACTATACTTGTAAATGTAGTTAGTTTATCGTTATTTTTAACGATAATTAGACAATCTAAATTATGTGGGAAATATTTCCACATCTCCTCTATTTAATTGTTGGCCATATATCTCTTCAAAATATATATTTTATCTTTCTTTTCCTACCACATTTATCTTATCAAAACGAATCAAGCAAAAAACCCTCATCTAACGTATGTTATCTCTTATTTTGCCATCGCTCTTCTCAAAACAAATGAAACATCTCTTTATCCTACAATTATCCTCTCTTTATCCTCTATTATATCTCTCAAAACAAATCAAACAGGTCTCTATTCTCCATTTTGATTCACTTCTCCAAGCATCTCTCTTTTCTCAAAGCCAATCAAACGATCTCCTTAGCTCACCATTATCCTATCTTAGTCTGCTATATATCATCTTTCTCATCTCAAAAGAAAACAAACATACCTCCTTATCACACCATTATCCTCTGTGTCTGCTATCACCTCTCTCATCTCAAAACATACTAAACATATCTCCTTATCTCACCCTTATCCTCTCTATGTCTGCTAGCATCTCTCTTCTCAATACAAATATAAAACATCTCCTTATCTCACCATTATCCTATCTTTGTCTGCTATCATCTCTATCATCTCAAAATAAATACATTACTTCTTACATCATATTTATCTTCTCTTAGTTTGCTATCATCTTTCTCATCTCAAAACAAGACAAACATTCCTCCTTATCACACCATTATCTTCTCTGCGTCTATCTCAAAACAAATCATATACTTATCATCTCACTGTTATCTTCTCTTAGTCTGCTATCGTAGTCTCTCATCTCAAGACAAAACAAAACCTCAGGAGCGCGAGTGGACAAAGTTGATTCTTGGCCAGATTGTTAGGCCAAGAGGAGGAACTTCCAGGAACAATGTTGTTGGTTCTCTGGGGGAATAGTTGATGTCCTTCACATCCGCCTCAACACTACAATATTGGCTGAGTCAGGAGCACTGGAATCGTTGCAAGAAGCTTTATATTATGCTGTTAGGAGGATCACATGCTTTATATTATGCTGTTAGGAGGATCACATGCTTTATATTATGCTGTTAGGAGGATCACATGCTTTATATTATGCTGTTAGGAGGATCACATGCTTTATATTATGCTGTTAGGAGGATCACATGTTTTATATTATGCTGTTAGGAGGATCACATGCTTTATATTATGCTGTTAGGAGGATCACATGCTTTATATTATGCTGTTAGGAGGATCACATGCTTTATATTATGCTGTTAGGAGGATCACATGCTTTATATTATGCTGTTAGGAGGATCACATGCTTTATATTATGCTGTTAGGAGGATCACATGCTTTATATTATGCTGTTAGGAGGATCACATGCTTTATATTATGCTGTTAGGAGGATCACATGCTTTATATTATGCTGTTAGGAGGTTCACATGCTTTATATTATGCTGTTAGGAGGATCACATGCTTTATATTATGCTGTTAGGAGGTTCACATGCTTTATATTATGCTGTTAGGAGGATCACATGCTTTATATTATGCTGTTAGGAGGATCACATGCTTTATATTATGCTGTTAGGAGGATCACAAGCTTTATATTATGCTGTTAGGAGGATCACATGCTTTATATTATGCTGTTAGGAGGATCACATGCTTTCATTAATTTCATTGGAAGGTGTTTGGTGTTGGGAGTGAAATAAATATATTTGATTATTCTTATACACACACACCCTCTCTCATTCTCTGTCTCTCTCTCTCTCTCTCTCTCTCTCTCTCTCTCTCTCTCTCTCTCTCTCACTATCACTCTTACTCTCTCTCTCTCTTTCTCTCTCTCTCTCTCTCTCTCTCTCTCTCTCTCTCTCTCTCTCTCTCAAACATGCTAACACTTCGTTTGTGTTGATGAATAAGTGTATTCATTTACCGTTTTTATCGTGGCTCGAACAGTGAAAGTTCATACAAATTTATATACAGTATATACCCTTGATAACACAATATTCAACATAAAAAAAAATCGGTCCATTTGGCCTAAATATTGTATAAATAGAAAAAAATACATATATATACCGTTGGAAACGCAACGACGAAAACACAAAACACAAAACAACATAAATACAAAATAGGTCTATTGCGACTAAAAATTGTATAAATAAATAAAATAATATACCGTTGGAATTGCAACGACGAGAGGAATCCATATATACCCTTAAAAACACAAAATTCGAACATGACCTGCCAAGGTACTCGGCTTCGCCTGGACCAAGGTTTTACAAAAAAAATAACGTTTGATTCTGGGCGAATGGCTTATGGAAAATGAAATCTACAACCATGTGTGGATGGTGTTGGGCGAGATAAATCGAATGGCACCAGGTAGAATTAATTTGGAATTTTAGGTAGGACTACAGAAGACTTTAAATGTTGAAAAGTGCTAATTTCGGTCGATTCTGGAGTTCGATTCAAAATCTAAATCCTAAAGCAATGGTCCGATTTGAATTTTGTTTGTGCCATTGGATTCAGCGGGTGAAAGTGTACTAGTGATAGAAAATTGAGCACAATCCATACATAAATAACCCGTATATGGGTGATGTCGAAGTTTTCATAATCAAACTTAAGCCTATTGTGCCTACAATTATCGTGTGGGTCACTACACAATAACAAATAACACGTTGAAAGCTTCAGAACTTAATTGTCGCACTTTTTTAAAATGTAAACAATCTAATGTTGATTGGTCATGCTTGTATCTAATGCTAACATTCTTGCACGAGGCTGGTGATATCCTCTGTGCATGAAAAGAGACAAAAGGCAAAACGGCCTGTAACATGTGTCCCCTCAAGGTTGTAAATACTGATCGAAACCGAAAATCAAGGCATTTTAGAGGTAGTTTAGGTGTATTGAAAAGAAGTGTTGTGTGCTTTATTTTTCAGATGTTGTTATGGATTGCCTTAACGATTTAATACAAAATGATGGTGATGAAAAGTGCAAATAAATTAAATATGAACATAGTGAGTGGATGAGGTGGACAAGGTAGAAATCAAGAGAATGGACCTACGAAAACTATACCGTTACAAATAAGTAGGCAAAAACTCTTGAACATTAACCTCTATAACTCACAAACGACTAGAGTAATCGGGTTAATACTTTTACCATTTGGGAAGGGTCAACCAGGGAATAGGTGTGAACATGTGCAGCCCATTTGCTCTACCCCTTTTCGAGTTACAGAGGTTAGGGTTCACGATTTCTGGTCTAACTATTTGGAACAGAGTATAGGATGATAAACAAGAAGGTATTATCGAAATATCTCGATATAACCATTTACGAGAGGTCTTGAATTTCCTTTGTTTCAGGATACTTAAAAGGGAGAAATAGAGTGAAAAAGATTGTGTGTGTGTGCGTGCGTGTGTGTGTGTGTGTGTGTGCGCGTGAGTGTCCTGAAGCAGACATCATCATACTAATGACCTTTATGACAAATTAAAATATCACATCCTACTTATTTTGTATTGAAATATATATATATATATATATATATTATTTTTTTTATTTTTTTTAAACTGAATAGATAACTGTACCCCAAGACTTTTAACATCAATTTAGTTTAACAGTGAAGAAAGCCAACAGAAATACAGAAATACATGTCTGGATGAATTGGCTTTTTGTCTGGCTATAATATTCAGGGTAGAAAAGAATTGTATTGTTTTGTGGTCCCTGATCTGGTGTTTGTGTGAACAGGTCAAGTGTGTGTGTGTGTGTGTGGGGGGGGGGTTGTACGTGGAGGGAGGGAGTGTTTCTTATTTTACTTTATTTTTTATTTTTTTATGGGAGTTATTGGAGAAGGAAGGGGTTAGTTAGCCAGAGAAGAAAGAATGAGTTGGTGTTCTCTCTCTCTCTCTCTCTCTCTCTCTCTCTCTCTCTCTCTCTCTCTCTCTCATATGTTATTGCATCCCTCCTTACAATCCTTCCAGCATTTAAACTTAATTTCTTCGGTTTGATATTCTTCGAACTAGACTTTCTGACTAAATTATGAAGCATACGTAGTGAGACACCCTATTCACTCTCACTCTCTCTCTCTCTCTCACTCAGTATCTCACTCCTCTCACTCACTCAATCTCTCTCTCTCTGTCTCTCTCTCTCAAATCTGAAAAAGAACTCCAAATAGACAGCTTGATTGCCCCGCTGTGTGTCACTTGCGAATCACACCTCACACGTCACACACGCACCCTTCTCTCCTTTCACCTTGATTAATCTCTGTCGTTGTCTTGGGCGCGAGACATTCACCTGGGATTTCACGATGTTTCTCAAGGGGTCCTCTCGGAAAGAAGGAAGGTTCTTTTATTCCTTGGTGTGGTGACCGTATGCGGTTTTCCACTCTCAGAGGTGCATTATATATTGCTACGGTACTTTCATTTTTCTTTCATTCATATATTTTCTTTTCTTGGCTTCATTTAATCAGTAGCAACGACATACATCCATTTTGAAGGAACATGCAAGCGACACAATATATTTTTCATTTATACTAAGCAGTCTTGCAAGCTAATATACTTAGGGTCAGCCAGACAAGACGTACCTCATTTGGCAGAACAACTGCGTGCGAATAATAAGACTATGGGCCAAGTCCTTGACAAAATACAACACTATATATTGCACAAATTAGAAACAGTAAAAATGCACAAATAATATATTATAAAATGTATGTTCATAAAGAATTAATACAACTCCAGCTGTACCAAAATAATGTCAATAGAATGCAATAATAACATTTCATGCATGCAATTCAATAAATCATGCAAACCATAATACTGTTTACAAATACTATACATAAGAGCGTTAAATGTATTTAGATTGTGATATCAAAATATATAAGGGTGGTAACGTAAACATATTCTATTGTTAAAGGACTATCTCAAAATAACTATACATTAACACGTGAATATTCTATTGTTTAAGGACTATCTCAAAATAACTATACATTAACACGTGAATACAGAAACATTAAAACATGAATATAATGCAGAGGTTTGATATACATTGATTATAAGTCTAACATTGCATATTACAATCACCTGGAATAAACAAGACTGCACACTAGGCTCTCGTCTTGCTTTGTATCCTCGAACCCATGTGATTCGAAATGTGTTCAAGTCTAGTTCAGTGTTTGAGATATCAATTTTATAATTTTCGAAACTATTTTAATTTATACCAGGTAAATCATATTGATTTTGCAGACTGTGTATGGATGCTAAAGAGCATTATTCTGTGGAGATATTGTGAATGTATCAAAGCCAGGGGATGTCTGAACAACAGTTGATCACATACTGTACCTCTGACATCTGGCGTGGTGATCAAGGTCGAGACAACGGAGTACTAAGGGAACCATAACGAACCATCTGTGTATGTGCGGTTGTTTAGGGCACGGGACTGCTACACACATTTGATCTTGTGTTTTGCTAATTGACCAGTGACGCATGCTGGAATGTGATACTTCCTTCTACCACACCAAGATTATCATCACATTAGAATATCGTCTCATGTGTTTATCATGGTTAAGGTTTACCAAGTTCGCTGATGTTCCCAAATCATTAATATCTATTGTTGAATAATTGTTTTCGGTAACGTAGCTAGTTAGTTAAAATATGGCTTCAGAGGCTATCAACCCTTCTGGATAATTAAGCCAGCACACTGTACAGTAAGTCAAGAATAGCGTCAGGACTGGAACCCCTTTTCGAGAACTCCTGTCCCTTGGTACCGTATATTCTTGGTGTCATCTTCCAGGCCAGGAATAGCGTTCGAAACTTTACGCTTCACATCGTTCGAACCGATTTCCATTTGCTTCAGAGTGTCCGTTATGTATAAACTTCTATTTTGTATCAACTAATTTAGGAATTACTTCGTTTAGATTAGTTATTTGGTAAGACAGAGTAACTATGAGAGAAGCAAATAGTCCAAGGCAAATAGAAGATTTTTATTATGAGTATTGGTCACAAACTTAACCCCTTGAGGATTATGACGCGTTTTGGAAGTGTTTTCTGGCTATCATAGGAACTTTTATTCATTTTTGGAAGGCCCTCTCACAGTCAAAGGGGTAAAAGGTATCTCGATCGTCCCTCCGACTCCCACAATTCCTTTCTAAGATGAATAGAATAATCTAATGAGGCCAGAATAAACTGATAAATTGTTTCATAATCCTGACGGGCATATTTTCTTCCTCGTTTCACAAATATGATCACAAAACCGACACACCAATAAATGTTGTTCTTTTGTCAGGGTTTCTCCTCCATAATAATGTCTTCCTCTGCAATGTAACCGACACAGTAGGTTTGCTTAATTTTACCGTCAAAATAATAAGAACAATTTACTCACCTGACGGCTTTAGTAAAACAATGAGATCAAACGGAACGAAATAGAAGTATGTTCATTATTGCCTAGCTATTTTCATTTTCTTTTGTTAGTTTCACTTTAAAAACGACATAATTTTCTGTATGCTTTTACAAATTAGGTATTCACTTACTAATACAACTTTGGTAATGAGCCCGTCAGTCAGTGGTAATTTATGATACCTTGTTAACCCTTTCTGTATCGGCGACGTCTTTGTAGTTTTATTCTAGCTATATTTAGACAATTTTGCGTAGGTTCTGTGGTAGTAAAAATGGTTAAGTGAGATCATTCGAAGCATGTTAATTGCTGGAGTACCTTTTCCAGCGAAGAAAATTATCTAATAGTACCCAAAATAAAGTTAAAATAAACGTCGCCGGTACAGAAGGGGTTAATAATTATAAAATGCGCTTCACCTGATCCATCTTACCATTACTGACCCCCCGGCCATTACACCAGCTGGTCCAGGAATTTGGCAGAGTCTCACCGCATTTTCAAGGCTACAGTTGCATGTGCTCAATAAAACCTGTTCTTTTATACGTTTCCAGATGGGCCACGCATTCACAGTTATATTTGAAGTACATACGCTTATTAAAAGGCCTAGATTAAAGCCATTAAATGGGCTGAAAACGATCGAGGGTATCAAGTTGGTATCACAATCAGGCTTACTGATTGCGCATGCGCTGCGCCTTTCTCTAGCCTCGACACACACTTCCTCTCGTTTTCCACACCCTCTCTCCATTCCTCACAAGCTCTTTGATTAGTATTATTTCACTCACTTCTAACAACTAGTGTCACATTATTACCATTGCATCCAAACTCTTGTCATGTTGAGAAACTTTAATAGCTTCTCAGACACTTGTTTTTGTAAAATACATATGCCACTGTATTCCCTTGCCTTTATGTACTCGCATACCCTTCATATACTCTGAAGCCTTTTTATTGGTAGGCGTCCTTCCTAAGCTTAATAAAATTGTGTAATAGTTGCAAGAATAATAAAAAGAGGTCACCGGTAATGAATGGGCTAATCTCTTGAGGATTATGACGTATTTTAAGTAGTTTGTTCTGGCAATCATTAGACTAGTTCATGCAGGTTAGTAAGGATAGCACAAATCCTTCCTATATGGATAAAAGTCTTCTAATGATAGCAAAACAAAAAAAAACAAAAAAAAACAAGCGTCACTGAAAGGATTAATCTCTCCTGTCACACGTCCCACCCACTCCTTAGACACCTCTCCGGCTCGATTTTACTTACCTCCACCACTTATGTGATTAGATACTATCTCTCTCTCTCTCTCTCTCTCCCTCTCTCTCTCTCTCTCTCTCAATTAAATATATATATATATATATATATATATAATACATGATATGTCTAATGGTCTATATGGTGCTCTATGTTAAACACTTATCCCAATAGGTTTGTCAGTACGGTACAATGAATTTGAATCAGTGGACTATATACTGTGGTATCCGAGTGTACCTGCCTTAAACACGAATTCATATGTTGCGTACAAAATACGGTTATACAATTATCAAGGACTCTGATTTGTTGCAGTTTAACCCGTTCAGGACATTATTTTACTTACAATATTCCTGCTATTAGTACTTTGAAAAGAATGGGACGGTGATTTATAGTCAGAGGGTAAAATAAGATAGATTTTGCCTCTTCGATTCCTAAAGGCCCTTCCAAAGCTGAATAAAAATGTCTAATTTTAGCCAAAACATAATGTAGATTTTTATTTTTTTTATATTCCAACTACTCCCTCTCGGGCATAGGCTGAGAGCCGGCACACTCCACCGCTGAACACGGCGAAACCCGTGAGGTCTTGTTCCAGTCTAGGGAGTGAGACATGCAAAGCACCCATTCACGGTTCGAAGCAGTCCCATCTCTGAAGCTGCTTCGCCTAAGTGCTACACCCTCTCATTCCCCAGATTCGGACCCTCACTCTCAGAACGCCACCTATTGAGCAATTAACTCACTAGGCATTTCCCCCCTGTAACATATTTTCAATATGGGAATATTCATACAGTGCTATTTAATCAGGGAACAAGGAGGGTGTTTTTTTGGCATTTCGGTGTGCTTTGTGGTTAATGCACTGAAACTAGGTACAGAACAAATTCCATCCCAATAATATCTTCCCATTGACATATTGGGATTCGAACCCATTGGATTACCAGTCCAGTGGCAAGACCACTCCGCCACACCGCCCCTGTGTGATCGTATACTGAAAAGATTAAACTTGCTTGTAGGTCCAACATCTCCCTCCAGGCAACTCACAACCACCACCTTACCATTCACTACTATAGGCTATTGTGTTTCCAGCCGATGGCAAATTGAATCCCTTGGCAACTGATTTATCGATTATTGATGGAAAAAAACATGATATTGCAATGTTTCTGCGTAATATTATTTCCAATTTTTCATAATTAAACACATATTTCGCTACACAAACCTGGTAATAGCCGAGTAATCAGAACGGCGAGACAGCAATTTACCCTCAGCTGGAAAAAACATACTATATTCTATGGGCTAGGTTGAACATCCAGCCCATCAAAGAGTTTTTCTGTTTGGATATAATTATAATCAAAATTCGTGTTGTGGAAATGTTTAGTTATTGAGTTTCCATATCATCTAACCAATTCATGATACCAGGATGTGTTTTGATGTTTCATGTTGCTATCCTTGGAAGATTGTATTCAGCATGAGAAGAAATTATAAGAATTAGTGCTTTTATTCAAATAGTTTTACCCATTTGATTACTGGAGGTCCTTCCTAAGCTACTGAACATTGCTTAATGATAGCCATTATAAAAGGAATTATGTATAGAGAGGGTAAATAGTCCTTTATCATGTTTCTTCCAACAACCAACTATACTCCTAAAATCGATTAATGAAATTTACAAACACATGTGGCAGTCCGTGGATTCGAACCCAGGATGCTCACACCGAAAATCAACACCTTATGCATCGCACCATGAAGACAGTTAAAGGTTGGTGGACACTGCCTACGATTTATTATGCAACTTCGAATCCTGCATATCAATCTAGGCATGTACACACATCCCAACTGCATCTCACGTAGGCTATGCATATGTGAATGGAAAGAGCAATTAATGGGGCCTTAACCACTAGGGAAGTCCTCTCGATTATTAGAGATTATTCTGAAAGTTTGACCTCTTTGGCATAGACCGATTAGTGTGATATTGGGATCTGGTCAATCGAATACGCCCGTGATAATAGTCTGTGTATTTTCAGTTGATGGTGAATTGCCATGTCTTCATCTCAATTGTTCAGCTATTATGAAGATTTTATGGCGAAATATGTAGTTTTATTATTCAACTTTGTTTTTATTATGACGTAGACACATAGTAGTTTCATAGTTTTCCTTAAGTAAAGATAAATAAGTTGCTAGGGGATTAGATTTACCTTCAGATGAAATGTAACTGAGTTTTTTTCACAAACAGTTTCAAGGTGATCACTAGATTTATATAATATTTCTTTGTTGTTAATATTTTAGTATGAATGTAAACACCATACGATGAGGAGCAATTTATTGATAACGCTTCGCATAGAGCTTCATCAGGTCAATTTTGGTGAATGTTATTGGCCTGATTAAGCTCTAAGTGGAACGTTATCAATAAAGTGATCCTCATATAGTATTTAGATTCATTCTGCCAACTTTTCTTGGTATATTTGTATCAATATCTTAGTAACCTGTATGCTATGTTAGAAAAGGGAAAATAAAATCAGCTTTGGCTATAAAGTTTTATTCTCCTGATATCCGTGTATAACGTTGATATAACACCGAGAGTTATACAAAAGCTACCTTACATATCTCCAGCCCCCTCCCTCCCCTCCCTCTACCCTATGATGTACAGTCATGGAATATAGTCCTGTTGTGGTCTACTGTCATCTGCCACCACTAATAACTATTTAGCGTTCATATGTGACACTACAGGCAAGGTAGCATTAAGTTATATTCTCTTTAACTTTGGAGTTTGCAATTTCATGATGTTATTTCATTTCGGCTTTTAACACATATTCAATCTAAAAAAATATGGAATCAATTTACATTTATACCAGCTTTACTTGGTTATTGTTATACTAATCTAAAACTACATTGGTTTAGATTTAACTGTATGCTAAATGATTACCCTACTTTAGATTTACTAATTCATGAAGTGTGAAAAATTAATAATGTTGTGACAGTTGACAAAGTTCCACAATTATGCAGGAATGAGTGAAGTAATATCCGTGGCCGAACTCAAGGCAGGGGAAGGGGGCGCTGGTCAAATGTCCACCAAACACACTTAAACACTCACACATATATTAACGCAATTATGCACTCATTCATTTATAATTCATGTGCTAATACACTCACATAATCATCACCACATACACACTTATTCACTCACACATTATTATAACACACTCATTACAACTCACACTTACCCATGAACACTTATACATTCACACACATATTTCCACACACACTTCAACACTCATACCATTTTATTCCGCTCACAAACATGTATTTACAAATATAATCTTACACAGTACAACAAAGACATGGATTTGCAAATTGTAAATGGCTGAACATCGCGTAGTTTTACATGGATTGCAACAGAAATATTAATACCCGGTAATGTACACAGATTCTGGTGTACATAAATCCAGATGTACACAGACCCTGGTGTACATAGAGCCGGGTATACACAGATCTAAGTATACAGAGATTCTGGAGTACACTGACCAAGGTATACACATACCTGGTGTACGTAGATCCGGGTATACACAGATCTAAATATACACAGATCCTGGTGTATACTGGTCCAGGTGTACACATATCCTGGTGTAAACAAATTCCTGGTATACAGAGATGCTGGTGTACGCAGATCCTGGTGTACATAGAGCCAGGTGTACACATACCCAGGTGTACACAAATTCGTGGTATACAGATACGCTGGTGTACACACACAGACTCTGAACCAACTCACACTTCTTCACAGTAACCTTTAGACGAGCTTCCATCCTTAATATTTCAACTCCAATACAACTGTTACAGATTTATTATGGATGGAGGACACAATTATGTACACGGATTTTGTTTAAATAATTGTTGATTTGTCCACATTATTATCAGTATAAAATATAAGTAAAGTCGAAAAAACAGTATAAGGTCCAGTCACAGTATAAGGTCCAGTCACAGTATAAGGTCCAGTCACAGTATAAGGTCCAGTCACAATATAAGGTCCAGTCACAGTATAAGGTCCAGTCACAGTATAAGGTCCAGTCACAGTATAAGGTCCAGTCACAGTATAAGGTCCAGTCACAGTATAAGGTCCAGTCACAGTATAAGGTCCAGTCACAGTATAAGGTCCAGTCACAGTATAAGGTCCAGTCACAGTATAAGGTCCAGTCACAGTATAAGGTCCAGTCACAGTATAAGGTCCAGTCACAGTATAAGGTCCAGTCACAGTATAAGGTCCAGTCACAGTATAAGGTCCAGTCACATCACAACTTCACTTATAGTAAGAAAACTCACTATAGGAAACATAATTTACTATTATATCATTCGCGCTTTAACAGCTTCCTTTCACAACTTCGTGTTAAATGATGCGTAAAGAATGATTATAAATTGATTCAAAGTTATCACAAAGGTGAATGCGGCCGCTTTGTCTCGTGGCCGGAATGACGTGGGGCCTTTTTTATCCCTCCCATTCCACGCGAAATCGAATATATAAGCTTTAATTGTCCCAGATTTAGCGAGTTAGTCGACATTTAGTTCTGCCCGGTTCATTTAGTAAGCTAAGCGTATTTTATGGAGTTCAACTTTAATGTTTGATGTCCAGGAAAAAGACATGGTAATATGGTAATGGTAGATTTAATATTGAGTTACTTATATCATGATTAATTTTTACGAAATTGTTTTCCATTCATGCGTGCAGTTTTTTATTAAAAAAAAGAAAATATATATAATTATTATTTTTTTTTTTTTTGGGGGGTATCATGCTTAATATAAACATTATGATAATGACTTTGAACATTTAGGATAGCCTAATAGAGAATTTCAACATCTTTAGATCATTTTGAAGATACTGCTATATGTGTAGAATTAGTCATCTTTAGTGAAAGGCATTCTATTAGAGTTTAAATGTATGTTAGTATTAAAGCATTTCACTTGCTATAACTAAGAAATATGGATAATTGTTAAGTTACTTATTTAGCGATCAATATGAGCATTATTTCAATAATAGCTAAATACCGTGCAAGGTAAGTCTGATTGTTTAATACCGTACAAGGTAAGTCTGATTGTTTAATACCGTACAAGGTAAGTCTGATTGTTTAATACCGTACAAGGTAAGTCTGATTGTTATAATAAATGTATGACTTCCCAATTTTGGTATTTACAATTTAATAGTTAATGTTATGTGTGTCTTTGTGGTGGGAAATGCATGCCACAAAAGCGAGAGAAATTGAACACTTGCTAGATTGGGGCTACACGGAAGAGGAGCAGTAAACATCCATAATCTGCATGTTATGCCTCTCCTTTTCTCTCTTTCTCTGGCTTGTATCCATTCGGCCCCATTCAGCCAACTATTTTAAGACGTTTATCCCCATCTAGGTGTCGATTTCTTCCTGGCGAGCGAAAGCGAGCCAGCATTATATGAAGAAATCCGGCTTCGCCGGAGAAATTTTTCTATCGAAAAATGTACAAATTTAGCCTACTTTCAAACAAAAATAAAAAATATGCTGGTTCGCTACCGCTCACCAGTAAAAAATTGATACCTGGATGGGGATAAACGTCTTAAAACCGTAGGCTGAATGGGGCCAAATGGATACAAGCCAGAGAAAGATAGAAAAGGACAGAACAAAAAACAGGTCACCCTTAAGGGGACAGTGGTTATTTTTGGGGGGTCTATATATTTGTATTTCATTTATTTTTAGGTTCCTAGACCTCCTTTCAAGATAAATATGTAATTTTTTCTTAAAATTTCAGGTTCGCTATCGCTTGCCAGGAAAGACATGGACACCTAAAATGGCACCAAAGGTCTTGATATTGATATAGAAATGGGACGAAAGGTTATACAATCGACAAACTAATCGGGCGAACGTCTTAAACTCTGAAAACTAGTGGGACTAAACATGAGGAAGAAAGGGGTCCAGAAAAACGACCAATCTCCCCTTAAAGTTGGTAATTCTGTTAAATGCTGATGTCGACTGCCCCAACTTCCTTATAGCCCGAAAGTTGCAAGTGGTCAGTCCATTCATTAGAAGTAAGCCAGTAATCGTGACTCCTAGCTTCTGGAACTCATAAAGGGCTGGAGCAAATCGGCTGGAAATGTGCACACCCATTCTCCGGCTGACCCTTCCTAAATGGCAATATATTAGCACGATTTATTATTTGTTTTATTACCTAGACGAAATATTAAGTGTCATTGAGCTATAGAGGTAAGTGGTCAAGCTTATTGGCCTACGTATAATGAATTGACTATAATAACAAACTCGACATTAAACCACACCTTCAATAATTAAATCGTCACATATGCATTACTTTATAAATAGGTATCACAGAGAGAACACTGTTGACTTGGTGCATCCGGGAAGTGTCAGGGTCATGTACAGGCACTCATAAAAGTTCATGAACCTCCTTTGATTTCTATTACCTTTATAAAGACTGGGTAGTGAACACGACTTGGTATCGATAATATAATTAATCGCACCTACACTTTACTAAGTATTACGAGTCTATAAATTGTGCACTTTATCCTCCTATGAAATTAGGGAGGCTAAAGCCAACAAGTGTTTTATTCCCAAATCAGTATAATGTTTAGCTTTTCTTAAATGGGAGATATATCAACTTGATTGCTTACATCCTTTTTTAGTTAAAGAAAGTTTAAGGTTAATATTTTGGGGCTCATAAACATGAATGGAATATAGTACTAAATAAAATACAATTGCTTTCGTAAAATAGTGTTTGAATATGTATGTAAATGAAGGACAGGAAGTCCACAAATTGTTATAAGTGACTGTACAGACAGACTCTTCAGATCACAGAGTCCGTCACACTGCACAAAACAAGGTCACTGTTTCATTGTACAATCACAAGCTATAGTACCTTCACCATCCCTTGCTGCTGTCAAGGTGAATCAAAATTATGGTACCGACTTTCAATTTGGCCATTACATTTTACGTGTGCGAAGCCTGATGGTTTGTAGACGCTTCGCAGAACTGCATAAACTGTCAAACCACTCCCACACACTCCACTAAATAGTCCGATTACAACATATGTATAGTCTAAGAAACACCACATCAGTAGAGATAAGTTGGTATAGTAATACTGTCTCATACCTAACAGAGACATAATTTGAAAGAGGTTTTTGAACTTCGCATCCTTTTGTGAAATACTAAGAGACAATTTGACTAAACTATGACTGTTCTTTGACATATCAATATCTAAGATTCACCTCCTTACCAGCCAGGAGGAAACAGTACTACAAGTTGTGACTGTGCTGGCTCAAGATCACACTGTACTACAGTAGTGTAAAGGTGATATCACACAAGCATTTTCTCTGGCAATTTTCTATGAGCAAGTTATAAATCACAATATTTCTGGGTCTTTCTATGTTGTTCTCGGAAACTATTCTGCACTCAGATGATGTTAGGTAACTTAAAGCTGATAACATTTAATGTTTTTAATCTGCCAACATTGAATTGCTTCAAAATAATGCCAGAAAAAGTGCATGTCTGATATTGGCTTAAGATGACTGTCACACTGCATTCCAGGAAGTGGATTATCACACAGCACTAAGCCTTCACAAATCTAGGTTCTCGTGATCATGTCACCGTCACCAATGGAGATTGTACAATTCTTTCAAATAAACTCCATAGTATTTTCATGGTGACAGGTACTATACATGCTTGATCTTAATTCTGGCATTACAAGGTTACAACTCGAGTTTGTATTGCCTTGATAAAGCATACGTATGTATGATGTTGATGACATAATTATGACCACCTGTGTTAATGACGCGACATGGAGGATTAAGATAGAAAAGTTGATATAAGGTTAATGATAATCTGGACATTACCCATGGAGTAAACAGCATAATTTCAGTCTGTCACACCTCCTTCAGCGATTATATAACCACGAACATAACTTATGGTGTGGTTAAATGCAATGCTTGAAATTTTCATTTTCAAATTATATATATTTCTGGGTATGGATAGTGACTATGAAATAAGGTGGAATGTTCTCATGCTCTAACTTTTCTACTGTGTGGGGTGAAATAATTTCATTAATTTAGTTGAATGTCCACGCATTCTAAGGGCTCTTTAGGTTTGAAAAGTTACTAATTTTGATAACGTCTCGATTATATTTCATGATTCGATATTATACAGTAATCGATGTGCCTTTGTGTATATCAGTTGCTTGTAGTAATCGATGTGCCTTTGAGTGTATATCAGTTGCTTGTAGTAGGTTATTTATCACAGTATCCAGGACTGCGAAGGCTTAGTATATTCTGATGGTTCTTTCGGATATTGTATAGGATTCAATGTGCCTGGTTAACTAGATTTCTTCATAATACCCAGGACAGCGAAGGCTTAGTAGAGTATGCCCCCTTCAGGACCAAGTGACAAGGCTTAGCTCTTCTCGTAACAAGCATACACATTAACAATTGCCCACTTACATACATTACATACTTACATAGACTTACCTCCTTCTCTCTACCACGCACACACACACACACACACACACACACACACACACACACGTAATAAATTAATATATTCTCGATAAAGACTTTTTTTTATATAAACGTAATTTGCTGTAATTAAAGGAATTCTATTTACAGGGGAAAGGCGTGGGGAAATATTTACTTGTAGTCAATTATGAGATCCTCATTGCTCAAGGCGATGTCACACGGGCGATTTTTCGTCAATTTTCGATGAGCAAGTTTGATTTCGTAAAACTATTAAGCTCTTTCGCATTGTAATCGTAAACAAGACTGAAGGCAGAATATATAAGGTGGCTGAATTCTGATGTAACGGAGATTTAAAGGCTGCCAGACTACAATTGTTCGTAAAAATTGCCGGAAAAAGCGCTCGTGTGTCACCGGCTGTAGACAATAAGTAGAATTACAAATTGTATGGTGCGTCTTTGGAATATTTTACACTGAGGGATTAAGTTTGCCATACGAAGTCAGGACCAAACCAATCGTATCAGAACCTGACTGTCATATTAAGTAATATAAAATTGCCATTGTTGATGTAATGAATGACTGGCGAAAACCAGCAAATAAGTAGAGAAAGATATTTACAGGGAACGGTTGACAAATTAAATAATTGATAACAAAAAGTAAGTTTTCTGAAGAAAACAATTCACTACCAATGCATACTCCCATGTAGTGATTGAAGATTTACCTACCAAATGTTATAAAATATAAGAGAGAGAGAGAGAGAGAGAGAGAGAGAGAGAGAGAGAGAGAGAGAGAGAGAGAGAGAGAGAGAGAGAGATCAAACGTTGGAGTATTGATAAACAAAATACTGAGCTATGAACGGTTAGCTGTCCTGCATTGTGTCTTGTATTTCTTGCATGTTTCATTATATTTCTTGTATCGGGTAATGTACTGACAACACGAGCGATCTCCGGACCATAATACTACACCCATGATGTTGTTGTTGTTGTTGTTGTTGTCTTGGTGAGTGGTGATCTAGGGTTGGATTGGTGATGACCGCCTGCTGTAGAGGAACATCACCTTACGACGGCTCCCCCTCAGGCATCACTACAACCTTGGGCTCCTGTGGGGAATTGCAGTATCATATATATTTAATCTGATATTTATACAGTATATATAAGAGAGAGAGAGAGAGAGAGAGAGAGAGAGAGAGAGAGAGAGAGAGAGAGAGAGAGAGAGAGAGAGAGAGAGAGAGAGAGAGAGAGAGAGAGATACTGTGTGTGTGAGAGTGAGTGTGAGAGCCAGTGTGAAAGTGAGAATGAGTGATGCCGAATGTAATACTTCGACGCAATGGATAATTTGGTGTTTTATAAATATGAATAGTTCATTATCAATACTCCTTCTGTCACCCCATCAGGGCATCGTACCCCTATTTACTGAACCCTCAACCTGTGTCACTAGGTAATCAACAACTTTATATTTATCTACGTAGACCCAATATTTTAATTATATGGGTTAATGAGCACCTAAATTCGGGAGGCGGCTGATATTTGGAGTGTTGATAAGCTTGTTTGGTGAACTAAAAGTATAAAGGTGATGTGGTGTGACAAGTGTGACTCAACAGGTGGTGTGACAGGTGTGACTCAACAGGTGGTGTGACAGGTATGACTCAACAGGTGGTGTGACATGTGTGACTCAACAGGTGGTGTGACAGGTGTGACTCAACAGGTGGTGTGACAGGTGTGACTCAACAGGGGGTGTGACAGGTGACTCAACAGGTGGTGTGACAGGTGTGACTCGACAGGGGGTGTGGCAGGTGTGACTCAACAGGTGGTGTGACAGGTGTGACTCAACACGTGGTGTGACAGGTATGACTCAACAGGTGGTGTGACAGGTGTGACTCAACATGAGTGACTCAACAGGTGGTGTGACCGGTGTGACTCAACAGGTGGTGCGACAGGTGTGACTCAACATTAAATTAGATAAACTAAGTCTAGCCTATAGTAGTGAACACAGAAGCACAATATTAGCATGACCTTGATATTACACCACTCTCTCAATTGATGATGGTGAACTTAGGTGATTTGCCATAAACAAGATAATTATTATGTTCCTTCCAACAACCAACAATACTCCTAAAATCGATTAATGAAATTTACAAACACATGTGGCAGTCCGTGGACTCGAACCCAGGATGCTCACACCGAAAATCAACACCTTATACAACTAAGTCCAGGTTAACCCCTTCAGCACGATGATGTCTTTTTACCTTAGATTCTGGCAAAAATTAGACGATTTTGGACAGTTTAAAAAGGACCTATGTTATTCAGGGGGGTTTATGAAGATAATTATTAATCCTCTGAATCCTAGAGGTAGATTATATACCAAACAAAATCGTCTAATGGTAACCAGAATATGATAACATTTACGTCATCGTGCTGAAGGGGTTATGTAATGACAAAGTAACGAACAAGCAAGCACACTGTTATAATGCCTTACCTTGACATTACACGGAGCTCTCCCTGTGTCCCGGGCTGGCACTCGTATCACTCTGCCCCTCCCACGGGCTGGCCAGGGGCGTCCCTAACCCCTGGGTCTCTGGGTGGGGTGGGGCGGGGTAGGAGGGGTGGGCGGGGAGGTCATGGTGGGGGCTAATGAGGTTGGTAGGCAGGCAGGACGAAGGACCACCCACCCCTAGCCTGCCCTTCCTGCCTAAACTGAGGGTGTAGGAGGGGTAGGGCTGGGGGAGGCAGGACAGGTCGGGAGGGTGGGTGTAGTCTGGGGTGTAGGTGGAGGGGAGGGGGACGAAGGAAGGGTAGCCAGGGGTGGGGTGGCTGCTGTAGGGCGTGGGCTCACAGGTGTAGGACTGGGGTATGGAGAGGGTGGAGAGGTGGGGGGTGTGGTGGTGGGTGTAGAGGGTAGGGGGTGGTGGAGAGGTGGAGGGGGCGCCTGTGGGGGTAGAGGCAGCTAGGGGGCCAGGCACCAGTCCCAGGGGGTCCTGCTCCCGGGAGTTCACCCCACCCTAGAACACAAAAAGAAAATAGAAAGTTGATTTAACACTATCTGGCCCGATGTCTCGTGGGTAATAGGGTTTGCTTGACTTTGCCAATATTTAGCGTTGTATTTTAACCCTTGTCTGGCGGGGGTGGACTTAAGTCGGGCTAGAGAACCATGGACTATGTGGCGGGGACCGACTTAAGTCTGTGTGCAATTTTGGAGCAATAATGGCTCTGAGAGAGAGACGAGCAGGTGGAGGAGCGTAGGTCGGCTCATAACTGCTCGGCACGGGTCCCGCGCGACTACTGACGTTTACTCCACACACACCCACACTCACTGCCTCGCTACACAGGGAATTATGTAAGGAAATTACCGTATTTTAGGGATTTTGCACTCGTCTTGCACGATCGTTGCAAGAGAACGCGTGGTCGTAGAAGGATGGTTCTGGTGTCATTGGAAAGCTCAATTTATGCCCTTTCAGGGATACATAATTGTATTACGCTCTGGCTCTTGTTTATGCATGAAAAAGAGCACGGAAACAAGGTCGTTTAGGGTAAAACCACCCGCTTGGCGGGTAGTAGAAGTTACTGACGGGCCCGCTCGTAAGGCGTTAATTTGTCCCCTAGGCTAACAAAAACGCCTCCCCCGGCTCCCTTCAGACTCAATATTACTAGCAAGATAGTTTGCACCAAAACAAATGTACCGTGTCACCTTGCCTGTCGGAAATTTTGAAATGCTCAATTTGTCGCAACAGTAAAGCTGAATGAGCTTTAGAAGTAAAAGTATTTCCTCTGTGTATATTTTCTTTTCGAAATAAATGCTAATGATCTAATTTGTATTTTCTTTAATCCCGTCCATTACTACGAAAAGACAAGTTACTACAAAACGTATTTTTCGCAATAATGTCCGTTGAGGAAGATCTTGATATAAACACACGCCAGTGCTTGGAGAATAATGTTGTTCAAAAATGTATGATTGCCTTTCTCCTCTCTTTGCATCAGTAACGATGTTTGATGTAGAGGGGTAGTCAGCTAGTATAAAAAACAAAGCATAATCAATATCAACATTGGACCAACCAATCTGTTGACAACATTGTTTGGGTTAATAAAGAGGAACCTATCCTAGCACTGACCCACTTGTCAGAACAGTGTCCGGGTTGATGTTAAATGACTTATAGAAGCACTGACCCACCTGCTGCAACAGGGTTCCAGGATTGATGTAAAATGATGTATCGTGGAAATCTTTTGAAAGTTGATGTTGACCTGGTCCTCCCAAGGGTACTCCCCCAAAGGTCGGGTACATGTCCAGGTATCCGCAGATCTGTTGTTCTTCCCCCTTACCTCCCTCACCAGCCACACTGCTCACCTGTTGTTGTTGTTGTTGTTCTGCTGTCTGCTGCTGCTGACACAGTTGTACTTGATGGTCTGAGGAAAAAACAGGAGGGACGTGGTTCTCATTAATATTGCAGGAATATAGCTCAATATTTTATACTTTTCATATTGTCTTGTCTTTCGGTACTACAGTATTTTAACCCTTTGAACCCAACTAATCCGTTTTACTCTTAATAATAAGCCCTGAGAAGAACTAAAGGTGGCGTCACACGAGCGCATTCTGTGGTAAATTTTGAAGAGCAAGTTTTTTCTTGTACTATTTTGAGGCTCTTTCGCATTGAAATTGGAAACTACTGCAGATCGAAAGTAGATTATGCTAGCTAGTTTAATTCTTATGAAACTTAAGAATTGAAGCTGCCAGGCTACAGTTTCCCGCAAAACTTCACGGAAAAAATCACTCCTATGACACCGCCTTCACATAATATAATAATATATATATGACTGTCTCTGAGAGTGTTGGTTGTTGTGTACTCACCATCATTAACAGGTATAACGTCAGGGTTGGAGTCCTCTAGGTCCTCGTGCTGGTGGTGAAGGTGGTGGTGGTGGTGGTGATGATGGTGACCTGACCCATCCGCCACCGTTGACCCCTTGTCGTCATACACGCACTTGACCTCGGGCCGCCTCTTGACCCGCCGCTGTGACCTCCTGACCAAGAGGATGACCACAGCAGCCATGGCCAGGAAGGACGCCAGGACCCCCAGGACCACAGCCAGCAGAGAGGTCACGGCCAGGGTACTGCCCACTGTGAGAGAGAAAGTTAGTTAAATATAATAGGACTTCAGAGGCTATCAACCATTCTGGATTATTAAGCCAGCACCCTGTAAGTCAGTTAGTTAAATAAAATAGGGCTTCAGAGGCTATCAACCCTTCTGGATTATAAGGCCAGCACACAGTAAGTCAAGAATAGCGTCAGGATTGGAGCCCTTTTTCGAGAACTCTAGTATCTTGTGGGGAAAGTGTACAACAATGTCAACAAATATGTAAAATGTAAATATTAGGTAAAGAAATAATAAGATTCGATTAAGTACAAGATAGATTCGAAACCATAAGTCCACGATTTATGTTCTAGAGTGAAAATTCACAGCTAAAGTACTGGCCACTGTAGGGAGAGTTCTGATACTATGTTTCTTTTCAACTGACGGTCAATTGCAAAGTTCCCATCAAGATTTATCAGTTATTTTTAAAGATTTTTTAGTGAAATGTGGTGCTAATTTTATAAATCTGGTGTTAGTATGATACAGAGACATAGTAGTTTCGTATTTTTCCATTAAGTATCGTTAAGTTAGCGGCCAAAGGATATAGTACAGTCACAATCAGTGTAATGGGTAGTACGGTCGCGCTAATAAATCATGTGCCAGCTGTCATTACGTTTGGCTTGCTAAGTGCTGTATTAATGTCTGTCAGATGTTGAATAGGGTAGGTAAGTGTAGGAACAAGTTTGCATATTTCACTCGATATGAAGAAATAAAGCTTAGATATTGCTAATACCAATTATTGATCAAAACATACTTGGTACCAAGACATCACTTATTAGCGTGACTGTACATGATATAGGAATTTATATGCCCCTCTCAACTATTCCAACTTCATATATTATTATGTTCTATAATCATATATCAGTAGTAGTCAAATAGTCAGTCCTATTAATAATTTAGTTACTGGATAGTAAGCCGACACTTCACTAATTAGCTAGGTATATCCACTTTTTGACCCCCAAATTATTATTATAATATTGCAATAAATATAATAATAAAATGAATCTGTTGTATTCTATTTTCAGATAGTTCAAGTTGGGGTCGCCACAACCTTTATATAAAAATGTAAACACATATACACTCTCATTCCAAGAACATACACACTGGCATTCTCCACAAGATCCATTTAGTTCAATAAAGAATAAATCTTAAAGATTAATCTGTAGATCGCGTGACTCATTTTCATGGAACAAAATGGTACGTATCAGAGCGAATTACACTCTGTAATGCGTGGCTATCTTCACAAGTACAATACGTGCGGGTACAGTACTGGCATGCAACGATTTGGTGGAGCGAATATATCTTGCATGGCGATAAATAGTTAAGGGGGAGGTAGTTACTTTTACTGGACCTTCTTCTTCCTCATTGTTAGTATATTACTTGCTTTTAGATTATAAGGCGTTCTTTCCGACTGTTTGGCGATTTTGAGACCTTTCACCTAATTTTTACGTTAATATTTAGACCTTGCGTGCTATTTAGGTGTCAAATTTTTCCTAGCGAGCGATAGCGAGCCTTTAATTTTAGAAGGAACCGGCCTTAGGCCAGAAATATTTTCTACTGAAAAATTTACAATTTATCTAGAAAAGTTGTCCATGGATGCATATTGTTTGTAAGCTTAATGGAGGTCTATCGAGGAAACTCAACTATGAATTAATAGATAAATATATAGACCAAAAAATCACGCACTACCACCTTAAGGCATTTTTCTTAACCCCTTCAGGTTTATGACGCGTGTTGACAGTTTACTCTGGGTATCACTAAACGAGTTTATACAGTTTAGGAAGGATATCTAAGAAACAAAGTGGTAAATACTATATACATTAACTGCTTAGCTCCAACACGTTCTTCCCTAAGGTGAATAAAATCGTCTAATGAAAGCCAGAATAAGCTGTCAAAACCTTTCATAACCCTTTCTGTACCGGCGCCGTCCTTTTAACATTATTCTGGCTACTATTAGACTGTTTTTATTCAGTTTAAAAAAGGCCTCCAGCAATTAACATGCTCTCAAATATCTCATTTAACCCTTTTCACTACCACAGATCCTTTTTAAGCTGCACAACATCGTCTAAATATAGCTAAAATAAACTTAAAGAGACGTCGCCGGTACAGAAGGGGATAAGCCTCAAGGGGCTCCGAAGTATACCTTCAACTATGTATTGACTTGCCAGACACTCACACATAGTTTTACGCGCGCAGACACCGACGCAAGCACAACAATTTACACGTGCGCTCAATTGCACACACACACACACACACACACACCAGACACAATACAATTACACAGTCACATAGAAACACCCCCACACACATGCAGTACAAGGGCACTAATAAGTCGTGTCTCCGCTGGCATTACGTTGGGCTCGCTGTGTGCTGTATTAATGTCTGTCACATATTGAATAGGGTGTGTAAAGATAGGATCATGTTTGTATATCCCACTCAAACAGAAGAAATCATATGCAAATAATGTTCATACCAATTATTGATTGAAATATACTTGGTGGAGAGACATCACTTATTTGGCCGACTGTAGAAGCATAACAGACACACGCACAATAAGGCAGCAACATTATTACCCAAAGTTCGTACCGTGCTCTAACCCGCTCGACACTGATTTAGACCCCCAGTAAGTCAGACATACTTTATGCCGGTGTCACACGAACGCTTTTTCCGTCAATTTTTACGAGCAATTTTAGTTTGGCATTTTCAAATTTAAAGTTTTACTAGAAATCAGCCACCTAGCATAATCTATCTTCAGGCTATTTTCCGATTCCAATGTGAAAGAGCCTCAAAATAGTACGAGAAAATATTTGCTCATCGAAAATTGCGGGAAAAAGCGCTAGTGTGACACCGGCCTTATCCTCTGAACTACTAATATCAGACCAACGCCCGAGGATACCTTCTGTTTGACTGTATCTCATCCAAGGATTGTCATTTATGCTCCTATTTTTCATGGCGAGTGATTGTGACTGCAAAACATGGGAAACAGTTCTTCGGCCAGGATATCTTTCTATCGAAAAATGTACAATTTAGCTCGGATAGGGGGCAATGGATATTATTATTATTTTAGAGGGATTGGGTGTGAGGGGGATCTGTCAGGTGTAGGCCAGGTATGGGGCTCTGCAGATCCCCGTTTTTCTGACCTCTGACCGTTTCAGTGAGGTAAGTCCTAATGGTGTTTTTAAGCCGGGCTTATAATTAGGGTTGGGTGTGACAGGGATCTGCCTTGTGTAGGCCAATCGGCTATCTGCAGACTCTCATTTTCTTATGTTCTTATGTTCTTATAATGGGGCGGGGCAGAGGCGAGTGTCTCGTTAAATATGTTCGTAGCCTGAAGATGGTCGACAAAATGCAAAGAAATGCAAGTGCCATCAAAATGCAAGTGCCATCAAAATGCAAGTGCCATCAAAATCTCAATAACAATTAACAAAAACTCCAAAGTAGCCCTCCAAAGCGTCGGATCAGCTGGTATTAAGGGGATATTACTCGCTTTTTCTGGATCCCCTACTCCCTCATGTTTAGCATATATCATATTTTTTCAAATGTTATGACGTTCGGCCCATTAGTTTGGCGATTTTAATACCTTTCGCCCCATTTCGTTGTCAATGTTAAGAACTTTCGTGCCAATTAGGTGTCGATTTTTTTCCTGGCGAGCAATAGCGAGCCTTTAATTTTAAGAAAAACCGGCCTTTCAAATTTATCTTAAAGGGGGGTCTAGGGGGTGTTTATTTTTTAACTTGATGGAGGTCTAGTGAGGAAACTAAAAAATAAATAAATACATAGCCCAAAAACCAAGCACTGCCCCCTTAAGCTCAGCCGTAAGTCAGATCTGCTTTATCCTCTAATAATAGAACACACGCGCACGGAGACCTGTTTCTATTGAACGGGTGATTTCCACTTGAGGGATTTTTTTCTGGACACCTTTCTCCCTCATGTTCAGCCCCCATAACTCTTGAGATTTTAAGACGTTCTCCCCATTAGTTTGGCGATTGTAAGAACTTTCGCCCCATTTCTGTCCAATTTAAGACCTTTCGTGCCAATTAGGCGTCGATTTTCTCCTGGCGAGCGATAGCGAGCCTTTAATTTAAGAGGAACCGGCCTTCAGCCGGGATATTTTTCTACCGAAAAATGTACACATATATCTTGAAAGGGGGTTAAGGGGGTGTAATTTTAGGCTTGGTGAAGTCTAGGGAGGACACTAAATAAATTATATATATATATGAAGTAATCGACCAAAAAATAAACCTTCCCCCTTAATCCCAGCAGTAAGTCAGATCTAATGAACGTTTCTTTTTAAGTTTGATGGAGGTCTAGGGAGGAAACGAAAAAAATATATATATATAAATTAAAAAATCCACCAATAAGTGAACCATCCCCCCGAGTTAGGCCCGGCAGTAAGTCAGACCTGTTTTATCCGCTAATAATAGAACACGCTCCCGGAGAGACCTTCTATTTAAGTCGTGCCCGGGAATTACAGATGTGGAGTCCAGGGGAGGGGAGAGAGATTACAGGGAATGAAGAGGGGTTTAAATTGGTCTGAGGTACGCTGTTCTTCACTCGGTAAGGACTGTTCTGGCTTCTATACTGTATAATATTATCATTGGATAATTTTGTTTGGTTAAGGAAAATGTATATATTGTAGTGAAATAATAATAATTCATCCAATTTTAATATTCATCACCTCCACCAACAAAGTTAGACGGATATTATGTGTTTGATTCCGTTTGCTTGCCTATATTTTTGTTTGTTTGTAAACAAGGTATCTCACAAATTTATACACCGATTTTTACGAAATGTGGTGGGTAGATGGGCCATAAGCCAAGGAAAGAGTGATTCAATTTAGGAGGCGATAGGGGATGATATCCTGGGACCTAGATTGATTAGACAGCGCAGGCGGAGGTATGTGCTCTACAGAGTGCCCCTCTAAATATACATACAGTAATTCAAATATTTTCCTTCATAATTGCTTGTCAAATATAAATTATTTCAATAATAAAGAACGAAGCATATAAGTCGATTAAAATGTTCATAATAATTACAATCAAGGTACTGTATATAGACTGTACTTTATATCTTAATTACAGGTGAAAAAATGCAGGTCTGTGATTGTGGAGGGAGCTGCACCAAGGGGTGGACCGAGGAAGACCTGGGATCGGACTATACGCGCCGATCTCAAATCCAAGAACTTGACAAGTGAAGCAGCCCTTAACAGGGTTGCCTGGAACGCCGCCAATAGGACAAGAGACTGAAACTGCACTGATGTGTGGAACGCTCAGTCTTAAAATTGCATGTATGTATGTGTGTAATTCGAGCTATAAATACGGAAATGCCTGATGTTACCTGGACTGGTGTGCTTCTCGGCCACATCCTTGAGGGTCACTATGGCCATCTTAACGGTTTCACTCTGACCCTTTTTATTGACGCCCATGATAGTCAGCACGTACTCCGTCCCCGCCTGCAGCCCCGTCAGCGTGAACTCCGGGCGGGGGGAGGTGGAGGTGTTGGCCAGGACCCGCGGTGAGGATTTCTTGGGGTCGTGGCCGCGGGTTCCGGAGCGTCGGGCTGCGTGGGTGACGGAGAGGGTGAAGGTCTGCGTGAGGCCCCCGTCCCACCCGGCCTGGCACCGTACCCCAACACCCGTAGAGCTGATGTTCTCCACGGTGCAGTTGTTTACGGGGTCCGGAGGGGCTGAGGAGGGGAAAGAGTTTTGGGTTAGTGCGGATGTTTAGAATAAGAAACAAAATCAAGAAAAACATGGAGTTTGGAGGGGCTGAGGGGCGAAAGGTGCGGCGTTAGTGTTGATGTTTAGCAGATGAAACAAATAATGAAGAAGAAGAATAGAGTTTGGAGGTACTGAGGGGGGAAATGTGTTGGGTTAGAGCTGATGTTTAGAAGAAGAAAAACAAAATGAAGAAGAAGAATGTAGTTTGGAGGTGGTGAGGGTGGACGAGAGTGTTAGGTTATTGCTGATGTTTAGAAGAAGAAACAAAATTAATGGAGTTTTGCGGTGCTGATGGGAAAATGTGTTGGGTTAGTGCTGGTGTTTTTGCAGTTGAAGGGGAACTAGGTGTTGAATTTAATGCTGACGTTCATGGTATTTAAGGGGTGCTGAGGGGGTGAAAGGTGTTGGAGTAGCACTATTGTTTATAATAAAGCGAATAGCTAGAATAACATGAATATAACATGAATAATTAAATTACGAATAAAATAAAAACATTCGTATGGTATCGACAGCACAGGTGATATTCGGGAGATGCTAACTATTAATAAATTTTTCTTGAGGCTAAACTGGAACAAAGCCAGTCAATGTTCGGTCCAGAAGGCTAATCTGTGATCAGCCCCAGCACAGGACGTACTGGTAATCGGCTTTCACAACAGAGCTACTGTTTCCTGCTTGGAGATTACTTATATAATTTAACCCATTCAGTATCAGGGACGACATGCTTTTCATCATATTTTAGCAAACTATTAGACGATTTAATTCAGCTTAGGAAGGACCTCTAGCTATTATAATGCAGCAAACTATCTCAACCAACCCGTTTAACAGCCATAGATCCTTCCTAAGCTGCATAATATCGTCTAAAAATAGCTAGAATAAATATAACACGTTGCTGGTACTCAAAGGGTTAAATCAAGTTTGCAAATTACTTAATGTTGCATCAGATTTGCACAATAATGATTGGCTAAAAACAGTATACTATACGAATATTTACATTTCATGGAAACATTTATCTTTTGAAAGCAGATTATAAAATATTATCGAGGAGAGCCAAATACAACGAATATGCCAATAATGTTAATAAACGATTTAAATAAGCTTCATGATGGAGGGTATTTGTTTAAATGGAACTTCATCTCACCCAGAGAAATAAAAATATATGAATAAAATACTATCCCAAGACCGTGATTATTGTCTGTTAGAGACCTTAAGTCATCTATTAAAGACATCTTTTCAAGTTATATTTTCATGATCACCCAACTGCATGTTAGGGAATTATAACTGTAATGTAATAATCTAAGCTTACAAAGGGCCTCCAGAGCTCTCCAGAACATCAATCGATTCCTTATAGGTTTTTGAAGCGATGCTGAACTGAAACTTCTCTTATCTTTAGATATTAACTTATTTTTTGCATTTCGCAGGTTCGTTTGGCTGTTTGAGGGTATACAGTATATTGGGCCTGGATTTGTGACTTAGAGTGTACTGTACAATTTAGTAGCGTCATCTTTAGTGTCCTGACGTGCATATAGACAGTATGCTATGGTAGACTGTCCTGACTTGTGTGTATCATGTGGTAGTTGCATGTTCTGAAGCATCTGGGCTATAATAAAGCATTGTAGTGTATCGTTTGCGTTCGATACTGATTCAAATAGATGTGTCGTCCAAGCTTTTGACTGTACGAACCTGCACGTATGATATGGTAGACTGTTCTGGCCTGCGAATATGATGTGATAGACTCGTATTAGCTGTCCTGGCTTGATGTAATGGACTGTCCTGAGAAACATGTTACATAATACCGTACTTGGTAACTTCATTTGTACTTTATTGACCTGCGTGTATAATATGGTAGACACAGGGCTTAAGCTGAACACTGATAGCATTGGTGGCCTCTCTCTCTCTCTCTCTCTCTCTCTCTCTCTCTCTCTCTCTCTCTCACTCTTCTACCGTACTGACCTGCGTGTATAATATGGTAGACGCAGGGCTTAAGCTGGACACCGACATCATTGGTGGCCCAGCAGAAGAGTGACCCGTAGTCCTGGTGCCTCTGGGGCGTGTAGGTCACCTGGCTGCGGCTCTTACCGGCAGACCTCACACGGTTGGCGGGCAGGTCCTTCAGGTTGGAGGAACTGTTGAACGCCCACCTGGTACGAAAAGAGTGGAACAGATGATTGATGGGTATTTTTTTATGTAAACAGTTAGTTAATTTTGTCTGTATTCATTCTGATGTAAACAGTTGAAAATTAGGTTTTCATCGATTGCGATATTAACAATTGAAACATTCGGTGTTAATAGTTTTGTAAATGCTGAAAATGTAAGCCTCTTTCATGTTTATATAAACCATTGAACATTTTGGTGTTTTATCGTTGAAGTAAACAATTGAAACAAGCTAGTTTGTATTAGCTATGATGTCTTGAGTATCCTGAAGAAAATATGTCTATATCTTCTCTCTGAAAGAAATGTGAAAACAACTTAATGATGTATGAATATCAGGAAATATAAATAACATATAAGGACCTACCTGAATGACATAGGCTCCGGATGGGCCTCAACGCTGCAGGTGATGTTGAGCTGTTCATTCTTGGCCGCCCCGTACACCACCGTCTGTCCCGGCCTGCACAGCGGGGTGACTGTTACAAGGGCAGAGAGTGTTAGGTCAGTAAGCTGTATTTCAATATCAATCTTTACCTTCTACTAATGACCAAACCCCAAATCCCTCCCATGTATACCACCCCTAACTCTTCCACTCCCACTCCCTAATCCACCAATCCAATTTATCTCTTGTCACCTGTGTTAGGTATTATCCCTTTCAGTATCAGTACCATCCTTTTAAGTTTATCTGACTATTAGACTTTAATATGCATGCTATAAAAGACCTCCGGCAATTAACAGGCTTAGAACTATCTCACTTAACCCTTTTTACTACCTCAAATCTTTCTGAAGTTTCATGACGCCTAAAAACATAGCTGGAGATTTGTTTTATAAGACGTCACTGGTACGGCAGCGCAAATAAGTTATGTTTCAGCTGTCATTACGTTTGGCTCGCTCTCTGCTGTATTAATGTCTATCAGATATTGAATAGGGTGGGTAAATGTAGGAACATGTTTGTATATCTCACACTAAATTAAGAAATAAAGTTTAAAAATTGCTGATACTATTTACTGATCAAAATATACTTGATGCCGAGACATCACTTATTTGACCAACTGTACAGAAGGAGTTAATTATATTTACTTACATTTAACGCTGAGTTGGACGGCGTTGGACCCGCTGGAGCCGTGTACGTTAGCGGCGGCGCAGGTGTACTGACCGGAGGAGGTCTTGGTCACCTTCTGCATCACCAGGCTCTGATTGCTTTGGATCACCCCCGCGCTGATGTTGTGGTTCATCTCCTCACCCTGAACAAAATGAAATAATTAAAAAAAATACTTGTTATTTTTATATTGTAATGGTTTGTAAGTGTGTATTTTATTGTTAGAAAGTGCGGACAGCACTTTTTATTAGCATTTGCATTGTTAATTGTAATTCCGATACCCCAACAATGTAGGGACTTTGAAAAGACATTAGCCTAACCTAACAACCTTACCTAACCTATCCTAGTATTATGGGTGGGGGCTGCCGCCCCCACACCCCCGCTGATTGGGTATTAATAAAACAATAAAAAGTTGACGGGCGCCAAAAGAAAAGTCGATGGAGTCTACGGTGTTTACTCTGCATTTTTCAGCTTTAGCTGTTGATAACCGGAAAGTACCAATGAAAATGTACTAACGTCTTGTAGGTGAAGCTCCACTCTGATTGGCTACTGAACATGGGGGAGGAGCCTCCAAGGAGGCTACAATGTAAACAAAGTGTCCTGGACTGGCTGTACAAAAATAATTAAAAATTGTGGAGGGGAGTGAAAATCAAATTGACAAAATAAGAAAAGTAGCACTTATCCTCGCGTCTGTAAGGTCCCTTGATTAAGGTAAGAGCAAAAAAAAAAAAAAAAAAAATACATAAGACAGGAACCCTGTATTCGAAGAGTTGTTGTTATACAGATAACCCCCCCAAATATAGATATATATACTGTTCGTTCAATATACTCTGACGCAACCCTTCATTACATATCGGCTAATTTCAAAAGCTATCAAGTTTATAAGGTCTGTGGGAGTTCAAGTTACCAATGCAATATATACTGCATATTACAACTTTGCTGGCCTTCTTGCAGGTGACATCAAATTTACATCAGTGGAATTTGGGCAAAGGTCTTGTTTGACTCATTGGAAGGAGTGGAGGAGTTGGTCTGAATGCCATGCACTGAAATCAACTCACGTGACATAGTCAGTATAGCGTTGGCAGATCGAGCCCGCACTGTCAAAATGTTATTGGTAGATGTCAAGCCAGGGCAACTTGACCTAACAATTCGTGACAAACGCCTTATGTTCATGGCCACCCCTTCTCGGGAATTACGGCGTTTGGCAAAAAAATAAATAAAAAAATAAATAATAATAATAATAATAATAATAATAATAACAACAACAATAATATATATATATATACAGTATATATAATTATAATAAAATCAATTTACATTATGGAACCACTGGACCCTGTAGATGACCGGGTTAGCCTGGATGCCACACTCAAAGTACACATCATCCCCTTCCTTGATGTCATTCACGTTGATACTCTTGCCCGGCGCCAGGGAGAGCCGTGGGGTGTCTGGGGGGAGGAAAGGAGAATCTTACGCATAATTTATATAAATGTGTTGTTCTATGCCGTTATCTTTTGTCCAATGTTCACTGTCTCTGGTGTATCATCAATTAGTGTAGCAGATATTTATGCTTGGGATTGTATGGAACAGTATAACAATTGTGTCCGGGAAAGCTCCTTGGTTCACTATTGGTCATAAGGGTCTGTATTTCACAGTCTAATACTTTGGAGCGATTAAAATATACGAATGTGTTTGGGTGATTCACAACATGTATCAACCTTAATCGGAATCTTCTATGTTATTTGCTGGGGTATATTTTGTAGAGGTGGCAGTACTCATAGCTTAGTGGAATATAATTTATAAAGCTGCCAGTACTCACAGAAAGCTTTGAACTCGGTGGAACATTGTTTTTATAGGTGACGTAAATTTGCAAAACGTGTCGGAATTCACAGTAAATAATGAGTTTGGTGTAGCACTAAAAAAGGTGGAGTAAATTAACAATGTATTGTCAGTACTCACAGTAAACATTGAGCTTGGTGGCGTCCTCCATGACCGCGGTGGGCACCAGGGGGTTCTTGGCCCGGCAGGAGATATAGGTGTCGTGGTCAGCCAGGCTCGGGGTCAGGAACAGTGTGGACCTGCTCACATTACCCTCCTGGAAAACCTGCCATATAAAATCGAAACACTTAAGTCATCGAAAAAATTAATGCTTTTCCAACAGTTCACATTTTTTTTAGATTGATGGGGGGGGGGGGAGTACAGGGAGTTGATTATCTATTTACTAACGTTTTGAGTTATGTATAACACATCCTCTGAGAAGCTGGGTTTATACTCTGCATTGGCTGAATCATTAGAATGAAAACAATTAACAAAATCCCTGTGTTATCCTACCCACCAAATCCAAATCCAAATTATATGACAAATCGATCACTAAATACACGTATCCCTGAAGTCTTATCAGCCTGATAGGATATAATAATTGTGTTCGTAATAAACTGACTAGGCAAGTTATTTATTTATTGAATTATACATTATTTGTAAAGATATATCATTTTGTGTTACCTGGCTACGAGTGTCCGTCATCAACATGCCGTTCTTCCACCAGGTGATAGTGGCTGATGGTCTGGACCCCGTGGACTCGCACACCATCTTGTACTGCTGGCCCTCAGAGTACGGCCGCTCCCCACCACCCAGGATTCTCACGTCCAGCGGTGGGACTGTGAGGCAGGAAGGTACGGTATGGCTGAGTATAGCAGTAGTAGCAGTAGTAGTAGTATGAGGAGGAGCAATAGTAAAGTAGGATTCTCAGGTCTAGCGGTGGGACTGTGGGGTGGGAAGGTACAGTCATGAGCCATAATACCTCACACCCATTTGAATCTGTATCGAACCCAAGCGAGACAATCCAATGGTCTGTTATCCCAGAGGCTTCACAATTTAGCTTTAAAGATTCAATGACTCAAATGGATGTGCAGGTATTATGGCTTATGAGTGTACATAAGGTTGTGCTTCAGGGGGATGGTGCAGGTCATGGGACAAGGTAAAGGCGGATACACACGAGCAATATTCCCCTCAATTTTTGATCCGCAACTTTTTTCTAGCAATAATTTGAAATTATTTTACAAAACATCGAAAAACAGACTAAAGGTATATTATCAAAGGTGATATATTGTTTAATTATGTATATGACAGAACCTGTCAAATGAGAGTTGCGCATAAAAATTGCGGGAAAGTGCACTATTTTATATACGTCTTTCCAATCACAAGTTAAGACATGATGGAGAGTGAAGGAATAATCCAAATTATTGATTTCACTCCCAACACCAAAACATCTCCCGAAGAAATTAATGAAAGCATGTGATTCTCCCGGGATTCGAACCTTTGTTACCAAATACAGATCTTATACACTTTAACCCCACACCAAGAGTCATAGATCAGGGTCAGATAGGAATAGGAACAGGAATCACAGTTCAGGTATGGGAGCAGAGTAAACGAAACACGGGTCGGTTATGTGTAGATAGAGTAATAGTAGTAATAATAGTAGTAGTATTATATTTAGTAAGTAATAGTAGTAATACCAATAGTAAAACAAACATTCTGAGGTGAAGCCATTGATTTCGGGGGCTGATGAGTGATTGGTGCTTCTGAATGTTTGTGGGCTTGCTTTTTGTGGGCAAACTGTTATATATGTTCTTCTCCTGTCACCTCTTTGTTTTCATTTCTCATGTCTCCTGCTGATCCTCCCTACCCCTTGTGGGAATCAGGGCTGGTTACTGACTGACTGGCTGACTGACTGACTGGTACACGACCATCCCCATCACTTGGCCGTACTCACAGGTAGAAGGGATAGGTTCATGGACAATTTTGCCCCAAAGAGTATAAAGCTATACAATTAATGTCATCATGGTCGGTAAGGTGGCTCCGTTTCTATAGCTAATGATTTTTTTTTTTTTTTTTTTTTTTTTTTTTTTTTTTTAATTGTATCTGGATGTGCTTTATGAGGTTGTATGCACTTTTATTTATAAGATGTTTACTGCATAGAGCTCCCACCATATAATAGAGCTCCCACCATATAATAGAGCTCCCACCATATAATTTCTTATTGTGGATATATCCAATTTGACAATAAACTCTATCTTAGCTTATGACTTACAACTCATGTCGACTGTAACAGCAGCAGCGAGTGGGACGGAGAGGTTCGAGTTATCAGCTTTACAGGTCAGCACCCGGTAGAGGTCATGTCGGGTCAGGGTGGGCAGGGTCAGGGTGTTGGTAGTCTCCCCTGACCCCCCGGACTCGGATACATCGTCCAACAGGCTACCATCACTCCACCACCTCACGCTAGGTACCGGGTGACCTAAGGGGTAGAAACAGGAATGGGGTGGTTAGGGCATGCTCAACAGAAATGCTTAAGTGGATAGTGTATATTAGTTTGTCTATTTAGCATTGATTATTGTTTTAGTTTCCTCCCTAGACCTCCATCAAGTTTAATACAATTTTGTCAAGATCCCCCTTCAAGATGAATTTGTACATTTTTCGGTAGAAAAATGTTCCGGTCATAGGCCGGTTCCTCCAAAATTACAGGCTCGCTATCGCTCGCCAGGAAACACTCGACACCTAAATGGCACGAAAGGTGTGAACATTGACAAACTAATGGGGCTAAGCATGAGGGAGAAGGGGGTCCAGAAAAAGCAACTACCTCCCCTTTAAAGCTTATACGGACGGTAAATCAACAAGGGACTAGATTTCTCGAAATGGGGCTCCAGTCCTGACGCTACTCTTGACTTACAGTGTGCTGGCTTAATAATCCAGTAGGGTTGATAGCCTCTGAAGTCCTATTTAACTAATTAAGAGGCAAAACATCCTTTAGCTAAATGGAAAGACGGGGAACTCGCCACCTTTATACTTTCGTTTATTTCTGATAATAAAAGAAATATAGTACACGCCAGGTGCAAAAAAAGGCCCAGCCAATGAAATCCCCGGTTGTAGAACCTGTTATTTAAGAATAGCACTGTTCTATTGCTAATCTCTCTCTCTCTCTCTCTCTCTCTCTCTCTCTCTCTCTCTCTCTCTCTCTCTCTCTCTCTCTCTCTCTCTCGGTAGGGAGAATGAAAGCGAGAGCAAGAAAGAATGAGAGTGCAGGGGGGGGGGGGAGAATCTATTTGTACGACAGGACAATTGAAAGCAATGTAATTAAAAGCAAACATGTGTATAAAATAACCCTTGGTGCAGTGTCCCCTTCACTCCTCTTCTGCAGTCCACCCTACATGCGCGCGCGCACACACACATACTCTCTCTCTCTTTGATATCCTTTCCTTCCACTGTCCCTTATTCTCGGGTTAGCTATCTCGGCTAGAATTAAGTCCTGACCACCTCGCTGGGATCGTAAGGTCTGTGTGGTCAGTGTATCTATGTAAATCTATGTATATATATGAAATATATCTCATCGACTGGCATTCGCCGTCCGGAAGTAGTCACACACACACACACACTCAATTTTGGAAGAGTGCTAGTAAAGAAATCATTCGTACGGTCTCGGAACATGCAGACAGCGAGGACGATAGAAAAGTGACAAATATTGGATTTTTTTTTTTTTTTTTTCTTTATTCATTCACTCCCTCTCACATACACGCACACCCCCCCACCTACACACACAATCACTCTCACTCACTATCACACTTACACAAATACACACACGCTTACTTTTTCTCTCTTAGACATACCCGAAGGTAGGACAATAGACGACTGGAAGTATTAATGCCTCTCTCTCTCTCTCTCTTTATCTATCTATCTATCTATCTATCTAAGTGTAGTTTCTTTAGATACGCAGCAGCAAGCTAGTACGGTAGAAAAATGAAACTATGGGCTTTTAATTACGTCTCTCTCTCTCTCTCTCTCTCTCTCCACCTATGCTTAGTAAAAGAGATGGTAAACTGCATCTCTCTCTCCCCCTCTCTCTCCACCTATGCTTCAGTAAAAGAGATGGTAAACTGCATCTCTCTCTCCCCCCCTCTCTCCACCTATGCTTCAGTAAAAGAGATGGTAAACTGCATCTCTCTCTCTCCCCCTCTCCCTCCACCTATGCTTCAGTAAAAGAGATGGTAAACTGCATCTCTCTCTCTCTCCCCCTCTCTCTCCACCTATGCTTCAGTAAAAGAGATGGTAAACTGAGACTAATAGTGAGAATGTTGAGACACTCACACATAACAATTATTCCTCGCAGTCCCCTTCCCTGTTTGGTTATAATTAAATTAACGTTACATTCCTATCATATTCCGGGGGAAGTGGTGGGTGGGGGGAGAGCCGAGATCGGCCAACCGCTGCCATTTTGGTTCCACTGGTGATAATCTCCTCTTTTTACTCTCAAATATCTCCATCCACATTCGGGAATACCGGCACAGGATAAATGGTTTGTTCTTTGGATATTCATTGAACACAATCAACATTATAATTTATATGAACACTTTATATGAACACTTTATATGAACACTTTATTGACAACTTTTCTTATACAGTATAACTTCAACCTGATGAAGCTATATGCGAAATGTTGTCAATATAGTGTTCCTCCTCGTATGGTGTTTATATTCATTTTTCTTGGTATATTTTTTAACAATAATATAAAAACAAACTCGTGTTCTGATCTTTAAGGCACCCAAATGGCCTCTATGGCTTTTTAAGAGGAGATGGGTCGTTTTTCTGGTTCCCATTCTTCCTGATGTCTATCTCCATCAGTTTTCCGATGTTAAGACTTTTGGCCCATTAGTTTGGCGATTTTTATAAGACCTTTCGACCTATATATTTTTCAATTTGAAGACTTTTCATGTAATTTAGGTGTCAATTTTTTTCTTGGCGAGCGATAACGAGCCTGTAATTTAAGAGAAATCGGCCTTCGGCCGGGAAGTTTTTCTATCGAAAAATGTACAAATTTATCTTGAAGGAGGGTCTTGGGGGAATGTTTTTTTTAAGCTTGATGGAGGTCTATGGAGAAAACTTTAAAATATATTAAAAGATACATAAATTAGCAAATACATACGCCCATTCCACCTTTAAACACATGATGGCCACTCTCTCTTACCACAGGATCTCTAGGGGCAGAGAAGCCTTTTAATACCTGAGATGTTTTTGGAGTTGTAGCAGAGAGGCTATTCATGTGTGTGTAGAATAGAGATTACTGTTTTCACTGTTCTTAATTGATGAAGACTGTTTATTCCTAGCATTTGCCTTCTTCTCTCACTCACACTCTCTCTCTCTCTCTCTCTCTCTCTATATATATATATATATATATATATATATATATATATATATATATATATATATATATACTGTATACGTATTTTCTATATAAGCTTCAATATTTTCAACTCATCGTTCAAATACAATAGGCTATGTAATATGAATGCCAGTACCTAACCACTCAATATGGATTTTGAGTTATTCGTCTACTGCATGTCTAAAACACTGGAAAATCTTAAAAAACACTTCATCAGCCTTTAACTAAACACTCACATAATCCACGCATTTAACCCCTTATGTACCGGCGATGTATTTTTAATTGTATTCTAGCTATATGTAAACGATTTTATTTTAACTTAGGAAGAACGTTTACCCATTCAAAGGTTACAAACTCTCTCTATTTTCATTTTAGCTTCCATATATCTTTTCTAAGATTCATAAAATCTACTAAATGTAGCTAGAACATTATTAAAAAGACGTCAACTATACACACAATCGGTAAAAGGAATATTGGTGGTAATAAATAAATATTATACTAGTTCGATAATTAAATCACCATCCATATACCAATGATCTTATACACCTTGTTCGTACCTTTCCTGTAACCTAGATTTTAGAGTGTCCTTCAATGGCAGACGATATACATTATGGAACATTATTTCTGAATGGCATGCAACTCTAACCACACGGAACGCATCGGTGATCAATAGAGGAATTCTAAAGCAAAACCTGTAAAATCGCAGTAAAGGGATATAAGAAGAGAGAGAGGGAGAGAGAGAGAGAGAGAGAGTATAAGTATGGTGTTTTCGAAAAGTGGTTCCAGTCCTGACGCTAATCATGACTTGTAGTGTGTTTGCTTCATAATCCAGAAGGGTTGATAGCCTCTGAAGTCCTATTTTAACTAACTAAGAGAGAGACCTTACGTGACCGAGTATAAAGTTTATGATGATAACTCTGTGAATCCATAAACCAAGATTCTCGTTACTGAGGTGTGCATGTTAGCGTGTGTGTGTCTAACATGTACTTACCATTTAGAAAAGCATATATTTGCACACTACCTTTTGTTCATGTGTGCTCTCTGATTATAGAGAATGGCTAGTGTAGGATGAACTAAAGTAAAAAAATGGATGAGGACATTGGTGTGATTAATGATATTAAGCTTATATTTATTGTTATTATTATTATTATTATTATTATTATTATTAGTAGTAGTAGTAGTATTTAAGCACCAGCCCTTCATCCTCCGAGGAAGTCAGTATTCCTGGAAACTATTACTTTTACTAGAGTTTATTACCCATCATCTTGTTCAAGGTAAAGGCATTCGTCGACCATACCTAGGCGCGAACTCAGGACCCCTGGGTAAGATTCAAAGACCATCCCCTCTATACAAGCCTCTCTCTCTCTCTCTCTCTCTCTCTCTCTCTCTCTCTCTCTCTCTCTCTCTCTCTCTCATGGTAGCTAAATATTTCCCCCTGTTGCTCCATGTCTCGTTTTATTTTTATTAAGCCATGTAATTGTTGGTAAGAGCTTTCCTTCCTTGCCCCCTCTCTCTTTTTCTCTCTCTCTCTCTCTCTCTCTCTCTCGCCTTGTATTGTTGATAGGGTGGAAGCTGTGTTATAATGTTACTGTTATTGGCTTTGTTATTGTTATTGTTATTGATGTTATTGTTTTAGTTTTTCTTGTAGGTATTGTTTTTGTTATTGGAATTGTTTTTGTTATTATAGTTGCCTCCACTGACGTCTACTTACTTCCGAGGCGATTTTTGTGCATGTGTTTAATGTTTGTTTTGTTATTATTTAGCTGTGAAATGGTCGTTAAGAGTCTTCCTTCCTTCCTGCCTTCCTCCCTCTCTCTCTTGCATTGTATTTTTTGATGAGGTAGAAGCAGTGCCATTACCGCGTTTATTGCAGTTGCTTTTGTTATTGTAATTGTTTATGTTATTGTAATTGTTTTTCTTATTGAAGTTGCCTCCACTGACTTCCACTTTTCTGAGAGGCAACAATTTGTATGTGTTTTCTATTTGTGTTATTGTATTTTTGTTTATCGTTGTATTTGCTTTGCTTCAGCTGCCATTTCTTGGATATCAACACTGATCAAAAGTCGATCCGGTGTAAATGTACACATTCGATTACTGTAGTAACCAATTAAAAGACGGGCAGAAGTTGGTAATAATGCTTTTTTATCTATCTATTTATCTATTCATGATCCCCGAAGGGGTGGCCACGAACGAACCGCCTCTATGCACGTCTGTCCCAAGTCAGTCGACGCCCCTCCTCTCAACCAGCACCGCCCTCATCCATATACTTCCTCACTCCATCTTTCCACCTCTCCCTCGGTTTACTTCTCCCTCTCTGTCCTTCCACCTCGCTCTCTTACACCCTCTTAGTCATTCTCTCGCTTCCCATACGTTCCATATGGCCGAACCATCTCAAGGTGTTCCTTTTCACACTTTCCAGCTGTGACGCCTACCAGCGTTGACAGAATCGCCTCCCGTTAGCCGCTAGCGCTCGCCAGGGCAGTGAAATGGGCTACAGTTATCAGAGAATGTTGTTCTTTCTTTCATAGTACTTGCATTGTTACAGACAGTCCAGTGGTGGTCTTTATTTTCGTCTGTGACAACGGGAAGTATTTTATATCATGAGTAGAATATAAGATGCATTGTAGTGAAGTTGAGAGAGAGAGCGAGCGGGCAGCGTGGGGGTAGTGAGTGTTGCTTCCCTCCTCCCTCCTCCCTCGCTCGGAGGAGTTTCCCGCCCGCGCAGGCTTTTTCCCGTCTTTGATTGGCTGGTGGTTCTTGGCGCGTCATAGAGGCCTGCTGCCTTGTGACGTATCGGCCTGTGATTGGCCGACCACGATGCCTTTGTGGGATCCTGAGGGTCCCGAGGAGCTGCCCTCCTCAGGACAGGCTTGGCGTGCATGCTTCTAACATCCCTTTGCATACTCTCTCCCGATCACCCCCTTTACCACTATCTCTCTCTCTGACCTTCTTCTTTTCCATTGCTCCTCACCTTTATTCAATTACTTATCCCCTTGGGTTCTGCATATGGTTTCCATAGCCGGCCCATTGTATTGCATGCGCCGTCCTCTGAGATATTTACATGTACTTAGAATAGGTTTGAGGGTTCTTAGTTAGTAGAGGTTAAGAACTCTGTGTGTGTCTCCATTATTGATTTAGTGGTCTGCTCTTTGATTTAATGCTAGACTGGGATAAGGTAACTGTAGTCGTCGTCACCGATGTGTGTATGGTTTGCTTATACCTACACGACTTCGACCGGTACTGTGGTAGCCTGTATTGTCTTTTCGCTTGCGTTCTTTACGAGTGCAGCATTGTGTTCACCGAGGGCATTGGCCTGTTCCAGTTCCACACTTTACTGCCTCTTTGCTTATCTTTTGAGGGTCGCCAGGATAGAACCAGATACTTGTGATCTGGATCTATCAAGAGAGCACCCCAGTCAATTAACGTAACGTAAAGGAAGCAGTCTTAAGGACATCGCTAGGCTACGAGCCTGTCTTGCTCAACCACAGTTCCTTACCTAGAGTATTCCAGCTAGACATTATTAATTGAGTAGACACTTATTAGTATTCAATATAAGCTCTTTGATATGTACGCATTATTATTCACAGCATTAATGAGTCTAGGTTGTTGTTGAGTTGCACAACCATAGCAGACTGTTTCGTTGATGAGTAAGTATTTCTTTTAGTGTCGAGCATTACTGCCGTTGCGCATTTATAGTATTCCCGTGTCAGTTAACATTATATGTCCTATCTTTTAGTGTATTCAGTCTACACGTATGGTGTCCTGCCTCCTGCCTTTATATAATTTAAGATACGAGCATCTTATGAGCATCAGACTTTCTTCAGAAGTTTCCAGGTCTATGCTGTAGGACTATACTTCACTTTCTTTCAGATAGGAGTAAAGAGTTTATTGTTGTTTAGAGTAACTGTATTGAAGCATCTTTTTATTGTATTAAATCTTGCAGTGATTTAATTGATCTTTCTATAGCTTCCCTTTTATGCATTTTAACGTAACTTGCATCTTGTTTGTTATCAGGCTATACCAGTGCAGGTTAGCCTGAAGTAGAGTACATTTATGCCCAGTTAAGGATACCCCGTTATCACAGATTAACTTTGGAGGGTATAGGTGTTTTTGTTCGCCGGCATATAAGTTCGAGGGTTTGGATCTAGCGTACCGTTGTTGCATAGTGCCCTATTACTAGTCCAATCATTAACAGTGCCCTTGTTTTATTCGTAGCCCCGGTCGTAACACAGCACATCTACCTCCACACCACACCTCCTTCTTACTTCCTCATTCTTCTGTCTATCCCTCCATGTAACTCCGCACACACTTCTTAAGTAACTTATTTCCACCCCTCTATGCATTGATATAAAATATCAAATACAGGTGGCGTCACACAAGCAGTTTAGAAAGTATGTGTTAACAATTTCTACCAGGTTGGCTTGAATACACTTTAAGTATCCAGTGAAATACAAGTGTATAGTCGTAGACGAAATTTATAGACAAATTTTGGAATTCATGTTATGATACAGTGGCGATCTATTATGCTAAGCGGTTTCAGCCAAAACGAGTAAAGTATTTGGATCCACAAGGTAAAATTAACCATCTCCTTGTCATCATAAGGCATTCATGTATTTCTGACCACGACTGTAAGCCAATATTAACCCTTGGATTGGTTTTTTATAAATTCATATACTTAAAAAACTCAGAAAGGTTAAAACAAGGTAAAGAATTGATAACAAGATTTGACATGAATACGAGATAGCTGCGAAGAATTAAAAAACAAAAAAATAAAACAAAAATCCTAGAGCGTCCATCGTCATATATGGACAGAAACATGGCATATTTTGTGTGTAGGGGAGAGGGAAAGGGTCATCAAAAATAGTTGGAACGAAATAGCAACCAAATTATTACTAACTTACAATCGTTTACCCTATTGTCTTTGGTTTCGTTTAATCGCTTAACCCCTTTTGTACCGGCGGCGTTCTTTTCATTTTGTTTTCGCTACTATTGAACGATTTTATTCAGCTAGGAAGGATGTCTACCCATTAAAAGACTAGACTATCTCAATATATCCTTTTAGCTACCATATATCCTTCCTAAGCTTCATAAAATCGTCTAAATGTAGCTGACATCAAGTAAACAAGACGTCTACGGTACAGAAGGGGTTAAGGATTAGGACTCATTTTGACCGTTCTTATACAGCTTCGGAAGGATCTATGAGCAATAAAAAGGTAAAGTCTATCTCAATTAACCTTCTATCCTTCCTAATCTGAATAAACTCGTCTAACCTCATGCAGCAATCACCAAATGTTTGTCAATAATTTGCTAGGAAAATATTGGTGCTTAGTCATGAACCTTAAGCCGGTATCACACGAGAGCTTTTATAGTCAACATTCGATGATCAACATTTATCTGGCAACATATCTGGAATATTTTTCACCGGTATTCGTAACTAGACTGGTGATAGATGAATTTAGGTGATATAAATGTTTAAATGTTGACTTCATAAGCGGTCAGACCAGTGTTTAGGATAAATGTTGAGGGAAAAAGTGCTCGTGTGATACCTGCTTTAGGCATATACTGTGGCATTGTCTGTATTTAACCCCCTTTACAGGTTAATGCATGTGTTAAGGGGAGCTGGAGAGTTTTTCTGGTCCCCCTTCTTGCACATGTTTAACCCCATTAATTTGTCTGATCTTAAGATGTTCGGCCGATTAGTTTGGCGATATTAAGACCTTTCGGTACATTTGTTTGTCAATATTAAGAGTTTTTGTGTTATTGAGGTGTCGATGTTTTTTTTTCCTGGCAAGCGATAGCGAGCCTGTAATTTAAGAGGAATCGGCCTTCGGCTGAGAATTTTTTTGTATCGCAAAGAGTACACATTTATCTTGAGGGAGGGTTTGTGGAGGGGGAGGGGGGGGGGTAATTGTATGCTTGATGGAGGTCTAGGGAGGAAACTAACAGATTAATTAAAATATCCATAAAATATAAAATAAATACGCCCATCCCCTCTTAAAGTAGGTTATTGTGTGCCCCTCAAGCAACAATATTACAAAGGGTTAAACTCATAAGCTCACCTTCAAACTGTGTATTAACCTATTAGAGCATTAACGTCTGTCATTCATTCACGGCACTTGTACCCATTATCTCCCATCTGTACCGTCAACAGAATTTGTATTGCATTCTGGCTTCTATCAATCGATATTATTCAGCTTAGGAAGGATCTCTAAAAGTTATAGGGCTTCAAATGATCTCAATCAACCTTTTTAACTATCGCAGATCATACCTAAGCTGCATAAAATCGTCTAAATATAGCTAGAATGGGTTACAACAAACGTCGCTGGTATAGAAAGGGTTAATAATACTCTCCACAAAACTCCTGTGTCATTGCCGTAGTAAATACAGTAGTGCGTTGTAAACCTCAGAGGGCACAGGACCTCACTGCCAATATTTCATAAAACCCTTTGAATATTGTACAAAACCATCAACAACTTTGCGGGGTTGTTTTTCAATTATGGACCTTACGGGAGCAGCTGTCGGCGGGGTGGAATGATAAATAGTTAAGTTCAAATAGGACTTCAGAGGCTGTCAACCCTATTGGATTATTCAGCCAGCACATGAATAACGTCTGAACTGGAGCCCTTTTTCGAGAACTCCAGTCCCTCGGTGGAATGGTCTTGCTACGGAGATTGCAACCACAATGTCCCAGATTCATATCACGATGAACCATAGCAAGATATTATTGGGATTGAGTTTGAGTCGTATACGGAGTTCAAATTTAGATCTTTCAACTTGAGATAATATTGGAACTAAAATTGTACCGTACTTAGCTTCCATACATTACCACAAATTGTACCGTACTTAGCTTCCATACATTACCACAAATTGTACCGTACTTAGCTTCCATACATTACCACAAATTCCACTAGCACTTCCTATAACTATCCTTGCCTTTTCCAATATATTAGCATTGTAAGATTATTCCCATACCCAATATATGCAATTGGATTCAGTACCTAGTGAGGGAGGAGGTCAATAGGTGGCGTTCGTGTGTGTGTAACTAATGATTCGAGATGACGAGACAATGAGAAACAGGATCGAAACACCGAGCCACTCCGAGGCAGACGGAGACAGGCCGGTGCCGTCGGGCTGGATAGTTAACCCCTTCTGTACCGGCGACGTATTTTTTATTATAGCTTAGCTATATCTAGACGAGTTTATTCAGTTTAAAAGGGGCCTTCAGCAATTAACAGGCTTCGAACTAGCTCACTTAACCCTTTTTACTACCACAGATCATTCTTCTACTGCACAAAATCGTCTAAATTTAGCTAGGATAGAATTATATAAACGTCGCCGGTACAGAAAGGGTTAAAACTAAGTCTATTCTGTTACTCGAACACTCCTCTGACTCGTGCTATAAATGTTCGTGATCTAAATCATATCTGGGAATATGATCTACAGATTTCATCAAGGGACTGGAGTTCTCAAAAAGGGGCTCCAGTCGTGACGCTATACTTGATTTACAGTGTGCTGGCTTAACAATCCACAAGGGTTGATAACCTCTGAAGTAATATTTTAACTAACTAACTAAAATGTCATCGAATCTACAAGCCGTACAAAACCTATAGACGGTGGGAGAGTTGGAACCTACAGTATAGACGGTGGGAGAGTTGGAACCTACAGTATAGACGGTGGGAGAGTTGGAACCTACAGTATAGACGGTGGGAGAGTTGGAACCTACAGTATAGACGGTGGAAGAGTTGGAACCTACAGTATAGACGGTGGGAGAGTTGGAACCTACAGTATAGACGGTGGGAGAGTTGGAACCTACAGTATAGACGGTGGAAGAGTTGGAACCTACAGTATAGACGGTGGAAGAGTTGGAACCTACAGTATAGACGGTGGAAGAGTTGGAACCTACAGTATAGACGGTGGGAGAGTTGGAACCTACAGTATAGACGGTGGAAGAGTTGGAACCTACAGTATAGACGGTGGGAGAGTTGGAACCTACAGTATAGACGGTGGGAGAGTTGGAACCTACAGTATAGACGGTGGGAGAGTTGGAACCTACAGTATAGACGGTGGAAGAGTTGGAACCTACAGTATAGACGGTGGGAGAGTTGGAACCTACAGTATAGACGGTGGAAGAGTTGGAACCTACAGTATAGACGGTGGGAGAGTTGGAACCTACAGTATACTGTATAGTCACAAGTTTAAGGAAATCTAAACAAGTAAAAACAGCACAATTACACTATTATACTATTACACTATTACACAATTACACAATTACACAATTACACTATTACACAATTACACAATTACACTATTACACAATTACACAATTACACTATTACACTATTACACAATTACACAATTACACAATTACACAATTACACTATTACACAATTACACTATTACACAATTACACAATTACACTATTACACTATTACACAATTACACTATTACACAATTACACAATTACACTATTACACAATTACACAATTACACTATTACACTATTACACAATTACACAATTACACAATTACACTATTACACTATTACACTATTACACTATTACACTATTACACTATTACTCTATTACACTATTACACTATTACACTATTACACTATTACACTATTACACTATTACACTATTACACTATTACTCTATACTTACACAATTACACTATTACACTATTACACAATTACACAATTACACAATTACACTATTACACAATTACACAATTACACTATTACACTATTACACAATTACACTATTACACTATTACACTATTACACTATTACACTATTACACTATTACACTATTACACTATTACACTATTACTCTATTACACTATTACACTATTACACTATTACACTATTACACTATTACACTATTACACTATTACACTATTACACTATTACACAATTACACTATTACACTATTACACAATTTACACTATTACACTATTACACAATTACACAATTACACTATTTCACAATTACACGATTACACTATTACACAATTACACTATTATATAATCAGGCATTGAAGGAGGTAACAAGACAATCTATATACTGACCGCCAGTGACCGTGCAGCCCAGGGTGAGGGCAGCACCGACCGGGTATGGACCGATCAGACCGCTGACCGCGTGGCCTCCCTCGTTCACGATCCGGATCACCTTAGGAGGCACTGTAAGGGAAAAAGTGGTACAGGTTATGTTAGTTCATCATCTAGTTCCAGTGGTAGATATTATATTATGGTAATGTACAGTCACGAGCATAAATACTGCGACATCAACCAATTAACGTCAACTTCATCATCAATTCAATTCGTCTGACGGTATTGAATTAAATAAAGAAACCATTGTGAGTTTGAATATAAAGTTTAGCAATCTCTTTGGAGACAAAGGGGCGAACATTATCTGATTTGGTGGCCGACTAAAGACAGAGCCCGAATAGGGACAACACAACACAATAGAAAGCAATGAACACACAAAAACAAAACACAAATTCAGAAAAATAAATGTAAGATCATATTATTTGTGCATGGATATAATAACATAGATCCTATGAAAATGCTACCATTTTGAAACTCATAGGTAGAAGATACACCCTTCGCTACGGTATAAGTTTCATTGACCCGGGAAAATATGTATTTACTTGAATAATATTATCACAACTATAAAGTTTATATAAAATCATACTGATAGATATTCGTAGAACAAAACATATTGTGTAACATAAATAATAATTGAAAGCCTATTGCAGCTATTTAACAATGGGCACGCTATGAATATAAAACTTCTGAATAAACAATGAAGCTTCAAAAACGTGTAAAGAATGGTGTCAATATTTCAGAGTCGAAGCTTCAAGGAGGCCCCGTTTCGAGTTTCACAACAATGGAGCAATAAATCTGCCGCGGAAAAATGTGGGATAAGTTCAGTAGCAGTTAATCCATCACTGTGTATATACTAGTGCGAGACTCTCCAGCAGTTGTGCAGGAAAATATATATAGGTAATATTGTCTATGTTTTGCTTTAAATATATATATATATATGGTTATTTTAAACGACACTATTGCAGCGTTATGAGAAACAATGTATTAGGGGAAATAGGCACCAATAGATTCGCCATATTTTTCTCCATATAGTCCGTATGGAGGATTTTCGTTATCGACAAATTGAAAAAACACCCACTTCACAGACAAATACACCAACAATCAAAGTCAAAGATGTCAAACAGCGGGGGTGTGGGGGCTGCAGCCCCCACCCATAATACTAGGATAGGTTAGATAAGGTTGTTAGGTTAGGCTAATGTCCTTTCAAAGGCGTATAGTAAACACTAGGATAGCCTATACCCGGTCAGAGGTAAGTCCTACTGTAGTCTCCTTGAATGCTAGCATATATATATATATATATATATATATATTAGAGAGAGAGAAAGAGAGAGAGAGATTGTATTAACTTTCTGTAACGGCGACGTCTTTTATATTTTAGTTCAGCTACATTTAGACGTTTTTATGTACCTTAGGAAGGATATATGGCAGCTAAAAGATTACTTGAGATAGTTAGTAGTTTTTAATTGGTAGACGTCCTTCCTAAGCCGAATAAGCTCGTTTAATAGTAGCCAAAATAAAGTGAAAAGAACGTCGTCGGTAAAGAAAGGGTTAAGGAAAATAGGGGAAGTAATAGTTATGTTGCCTGCACAGTTGTATATATATATATATATATATATATATATATATATATATATATATATACGGACGGTATGCATTATGCAGTATATTATGTATACAGTATATCTTATAACTACGTTAGACAGCTGCCTGTTGCTTAGCTTGATTGACCAATGAGCATGAGTTGAACAATTAACCACTCGCTAGTTTCATGCTATAAGGCAGTTGGAACCGTCAACATTGCTATTAAACCGAAATGCAATAATTATGTAGGTTTCTGATGGATACAAATTATGTTGAATTGGAATTTATGTATGCATAATTGTACTGTAACCGCATTTTAGCTGCAAATTATGCATTACATCGATGTCAAAAACTCTAACTTCCTTACAGCCAGAAACTCGCAAGTGGTCCATTAGCTACATGGTTGGTATCACGCTAAATAAGTTTAATGTGTTTTCTTGAAGTCACAATTTTCATATAAGGTAATGATCTGAGGCATAGTGGTATTTCTCTCCAATGAATAGTGCACATTACATAAATACCGATAGTATATATATAACGATTTGTTGCATGTAATATTTTGTACTGAATTGTCGCGAATCTACCGTGAATTGTATATTGTGTTTACATATAGCTTTCAATTGTTACAGATAATCTCCTACACCTCATCGATAACAAGCTGTGGACACGACTAAGCCAACATATATATAATAGGTAAGAGCTAACCATTTACATTATTTTTTTATTTTTTTTGTATGTGTGAGGGAGTGTTTGTGTGTATATATATATATATATGTGTGTGTGTGTGTGTGTGTATATGTGTGATTGTATATGTGTGTATGTGTGTGTGTGGGCAGCAGCATGCATGGAAAAGAAACTGTAGTACACTTAAAGGTCTTCTTAATAGTAACTAGTGAAGTTTATATACCGGTGAGTTGGCCCTTCTTGTCTTGATAGTATAATATGCTTAAGGGGTGTGTGTGGGTTTTTACCACCTTTTACCTCATGCGTAGCCCCATTAGCCATGATATTTTAAGACGTTTGCCCGATTAGTTTGGCAATTTAATGTTTTTTACCCCATTTCCTTGTAAATGTTAAGGCCTTTTGTGCCATTTAGGTGTCGTATTTTTATTTTCAAAATTATCCCACGGCCAGCTGTTCTTTTCCCCCTACTGACAATATGTTTGATTATGACATAAGTCCGGCGGGAGGGGTGACCCAGAGCGTGCACATCGCCGCAAAAGGTTGCTTGAATACTAGGCCCACCATTAATTAAAATTGACAAAGAAATGGGCTGAAAGGTCTTAAAACCACCAAAATAATGTGGCGAACATCTTAATTTAATATTTCAAAATTAAAGGGGGTAAACCTGAGGGAGAAGGGGATCTAGAAAACACCCTCCCTTAAGTGAAAACCTCTCCTTCATCTTAACTCAACGTTGAGCTTCGATTGTGTATAAATTCTACATTTCTGTTTTATTCCGATTATATGGTAAATTATGTAATATTTATGTTAATAATTAATCTCCTATATAGTTGTATCACACTCGGAAAGAAACATTTATATAAAAAAAAATCATATGCCAAAACCAATATGTTTATACAATTTTGCATATACAGTAAACCTAAATGTATTACTTGAACTGGTAAGAGATATAATTTAATCTCAGTACATTATTCAGGACCGTATTAAATTTTCAAACCCCGTGGGATCCTCAGCGCAGAGTTCTCTCAGCGTTATATATTAAAGTCAATTCATGCCAAATATTAATTAGGACACCCAAAGCACTATCTACAGACACGATATGCATTTTAGGTCAAACTGATGCATGCATTTTCATCACGAGAAATACGTTTGAGAGGATATATTGTAGTTGTTTATAAACCATTTGTAAAAATAGTTAGCGGTGAAATATACGATACTAAATCCGATAGTTCACGAACGCTTTTCCCCTCAAAATTTGTGTCTCTTGAATGCATCTATCTTTACTGTAGTTCCCGATATCGATGTAAACTATAGATTAATATTACCGGAAAATGTTTAGCTATAAAACGTTGAAGACGATACATCTTGTGTGAAACCCCTTTAATTCCTTGAGGATGCGTTTTTACAAATTATTCTGGCTTTCCTTAGACGACTATATTCGGACTTTCCTTAGACGACTATATTCTGGCTTTCCTTAGACGACTATATTCTGGCTTTCCTTAGACGACTATATTCTGGCTTTCCTTAGACGACTATATTCTGGCTTTCCTTAGACGACTATATTCTGACTTTCCTTAGACGACTATATTCTGGCTTTCCATAGACGACTATATTCTGGCTTTCCTTAGACGACTATATTCTGACTTTCCTTAGACGACTATATCTGGTTTTCCTTAGACGACTATATTCTGGCTTTCCTTAGACGACTATATTCTGGCTTTCCTTAGACGACTATATTCTGGCTTTCCTTAGACGACTATATTCTGGCTTTCCTTAGACGACTATATTCTGGCTTTCCTTAGACGACTATATTCTGACTTTCCTTAGACGACTATATTCTGGCTTTCCTTAGACGACTATATTCTGACTTTCCTTAGACGACTATATTCTGACTTTCCTTAGACGACTATATTCTGGCTTTCCTTAGACGACTATATTCTGACTTTCCTTAGACGACTATATTCTGGCTTTCCTTAGACGACTATATTCTGGCTTTCCTTAGACGACTATATTCTGACTTTCCTTAGACGACTATATTCTGGCTTTCCTTAGACGACTATATGCAACTAATGAAGGATGTCTGGGAATCAAAGGGGTAAATACTATCTCAATTAGATCTTTAGCTCCAGCAAGTTATTCCTAAACTGAGTATATCGTCTAAGGATAATTACATATTTCAATGTTTGCTATAATAGACTTTGGGATCACACAACCCGTACTGTAGATAAATTATGTGGTGGAGATGAATATGCAGATAACATCGTACTGTACGTAGTGCCACTCTATTGATAGTATTAGTACAATATCTCTGTAATAATTTTAGATAAAATATTTAGGTCACCTAATATACTGGATGTTATCAGCAAATTAAAAATACAACATTGGATTAGGGTCAGTGGCACAATGGAACTGAAGCATTTGTGGGTTATTAAGCGAATTTATGTTCAACAACGATCAGTTTGATACACAAACTTGTCACTCTGTCTCTAACTAGGGCATATCTTTTACTTTTACTGAAGCATATTATGTTAATATTTTTTTTTTTTTTTTTTATTATTAGTTGATAATCTAGCGAAATGCATAATCTTACTTTTCGTAAAATATACACCCCCCCGCTTTATTTGAAAAAACAACAAAAACAACACACACACAACATTAATAAATATATAAGAAAAACACGTGAACCAGACCAGACCAGATGGCTGGAGTAAAGTAGGAAAGAAGACAATTGGACAGAGGAAGAACAAGCTGAGAAGTGAGAAGTACGGTAGAAGTAGAAGTACAGTAGAACTGAAAGTTCTTGGGCTCAACCAAGTTGCTTCATTGTCACTCACAATATATGCATTCAACTTTGTGGCATGCGACTCAAAACTTGACGAATCAACCATAGATATTTTTAAAATCATCCAACTTCAAATCGGCATAAAAATTATGAAGATGACAATTCAGTGATATATATATAAATTAGAATTAGTAGGAATACGCAATTTTGACTATCTTACTTTGAACTTGGCTCTAACACGTTTTGTTTTCTTTCTTTTAGGTGTGTGGGGGGGGGGGGGGGGGCTTGTTGCGGGTAGCTTTTCCTTTTGTCTCCTTCATACGCATAAGGAAAACAAAAACTTATAGAAAGTAATACATACCAAATACCATGTAATTTTAGGTAGCGCACTCAATGGGAAAACCAGTACAATATGACTCATATCTCGAACAATACTGGCATTTCAAAGATACGGTGCGGACAATATAACCAAAAATATACCACTGTTTTACAGTGTAGGAAAAGTGCTGTTGCTGACGATACAGTTCTGATGAGTGATAATGAGTGGGAATTACAGGGTCTGGTGAATATGTTTGGAACCGCCTTTGAGAAACGGAACATGAAATTAAATGCAGGGAAGAGCATAGGGTATGGTATTTGAAAGGGGTGAAGCCACAGAGTGTGAGGTGAGGTTGAACGGTCAGGTTATGGAGAATGCACCTCATGCAAGCATTTGGGCAATATGATGAGTAACGATGGGAGTAAGGAGGATGAAGTGTGGGAGAGGGTGCAACAGGGGAAGAGGGTTGTAGGAATGCTGAAAACAGTGACAAAGAATAGTGAGGGTCAGCATGGAAGTAAAAAAGTCATTGCATGATCGCATGGTAATACCGACATTGATGTACGGGAGTGAAGCATGAACATTGTTGGAGAGGCTCAAATCAAGAGTGAGAGAGATGGAAATTATTTACTTGAGAAGTGCGTGTGGAGTTACATGGAGGGATAGACAGACATATGAAGAAGTTCAAGAGTGGTGTGGTGTGGATGTGAATGTACTGGAAAGTGTGAAAAGGAACACCGAGATGGTTTGGCCATGTGGAACGTATGGAAAGCGAGAAAAGTACTAAGAGAGTTTACGAAAGTGAGGTGGATGGACAGAGAGGGAGATACGTACAGACCGAGAGTGAAGTGGAAGGATGAATTAGAGAGGCATATGAGGTATTGGTTGGGCCAGAGGTGCATTGGGGCGATGCATTCGTGGCCATCCCTTATGGATATCTGGCAAGAGAGAGAGAGAGAGAGAGAGAGAGGAAAAAGTTTGATATACATTCAACCGTGATTATTGAGATCACCGAGGATATCGTGCACTATCACCATTATCCAAACAGATTATTCAGTAGTAGGGTATACATTTAGTCGAGTAATGGAACTAAAGCCGGTATCACACGGAACAAATTTTACCTCGACTCTTATCGTCAACACTGGTCTGGGAGCTTATGAGATATACTATTTATATATTGTTGTCTCCTAAAGTGATCAATCTGCAGTTTATCTTCCAAGACGAGTGAAAAAGATCCCATAAATGTTGCCAATGAAAGAGTTGATAATCAAAAGTTGATGATAAAAGCTCTAGTCTTAAAATTGACAGAAATCGGGCGAAAGTTCTTAAAATCGCCAACATTAATGGGGCGAACGTCTTAAAATCTCAAAAGCAATGAGTTTAAGCATGAGAGGGAAAGGGATCCAGAAAAAATCCCTCAAGTGGAAATCTCCCCATTAGGCATATGTGTTACTGAAAGGAGGTACTGTGCCAGCCAGCGATATGTCTGTGAACGAAACGTGTTATAACCCTCACGCTCCCTCGCTCCAAAGGCCGGCAATCTTTTATCGGCGTTTCTAAAAGTAGGACTGGATAAATCGCCGATCTGGGTGTATTGCGAACCGGACATGATTGTCTCTTTTTGTTTTGTTATTACCCCCGCCGACGAAGCTGGACGAGGGTTATGTTTTCCCCTCTGTTTGTCTGTAAACAAGATATCTCAAAGTTATAAACCGATTTTCTCGAAAATTGGTTGGCTGATAGGATGTGCACCAAGGAGGAAGTGATTCAGTTTAGATGGCAATCCGGATAATATAAAAAATACAGTGTGTTTTACCCAGTGCCCCTCCAGTATTAGGTTATATATCTTCTTTTGGCTTTTTGGTTCTATAATTTTTCAATTATCCATGTATAAATCAATTAAGGATTGATTAACCATTTTTTATAAATATAATTAAGATGGGATTATTTAATATTGGTTGCAGTCAATAAAATCCGTTGTTATCTATAGGTTATTAAAATGTAGGACATAGTGAGTCGCATACCGAACAAGTGTGAGACTCAAAGCCCCCCAAAAGGTATGAATTATAGGGTAAGGTGTCATGTACTGTACATTACTACTCTGTCTTTGGGAGAGGTTTATTGGAGTGAAGCCTGGTGTACACGAAAGCTTTTTCTTTCAACATATTTCCATCATCTTTGGTCTAGCCGATCATAAGTTAGTATTATATAAGTTGTCACTCAAATTAATCCACCTTCAATCTAGTTCCGCAACCAGTGCTAAATATACTCGAAAGTTACCAGAAACGGTTGGAGATCAAAAGATGCAGGAATAGAAAAAGCACGCATGAAAATCCTCCTTAAGGGGAGTTGTCCACTTGAGGGATTGTTTTCTGGACCCCTTTCTCCCTCATGTTTAGCCCCATTGCTTTTGATATTATAAAATGTTTGCCCCATTAGTTTAGCGATTTTAAGAACTTTCACCCCATATTGAGACCTTTCGTGCAATTCAGGTGTCTATTTTATCCTGGCGAGCGATAGCGAGCCTGTAATTTAGGAGGAACCGGCCTTCGGCCGGGAAATTTTTCTACCGAAAAATGTACAAATTTATCTTGAAAGGGACTCGAGGGGGTGTAATTTTAAGGTTGATGGAGGTCTAGGAAACACACTAAAAACCTCCCCTTAAGTCATGCTTCTTAATAGTTGGGTGATTTATAGGGTAAAGTGGTATGTGCTACTCTGTATTTGTGGTTGGTAGAATTTAGCCAGTGACACACGAATACTTTTCCCACAACTTATTTTCGGCAATTCTGTTCTGCCAATATATAAGTTAGATTTGTATAAGAATTCGGTTACGTAAATAACTGTGCCTCCATTCTAGTTTCCGATACCAGTGCGAAGTAGCCTCATAGTTTTACCAGGAAGTTGTTGCGGATTAAAATTGACTGAAACAAATACAATAAAACTCCTATAAATCCACCTTAGTTCTCTCTGCTTGTTTAAGTCTGGATGAGTTAATGGGTAAATTGCCATGTACTAAAGGGCTAAGATATGACCGAACCTTATTGTTGCTCTACTTGTCATGGATTCCACGATGTAATATATTGTAATAACGTGTGTGTGTGTGTGTGTGTGTGGGTGTCAAGTAACAAAATTAAACTCATATAAGTTATTTTTACCACAAATCGGTCTGTAACATCGTTTTTCCCCAACATTGAGCACACTTATTGGCTAAAATCCTCTGACACTCACTCTCACCCTGCTGGAATCTTCCTCTCTTGTCAGGGTTTATATATATATATTCGTGAACACATTAAGGGAGTAGTGTTTGTTTTGTTGGTCTATCTATATATTTATTTTTTTATTTTTTTCAGTTTCCTCGCTAGACTTCCATCAAACTTAAAAAAAACACCCCCTAGACCCCATTTCAAGATAAATGTGTACATTATCGGTAGAAAAATTTCCCGGTCGGAGGCCGGTTCCTTTTAAAATTACAGGCTCGCTATTGCTCGCCAGGAAAAATTCGACACCTAAATAGCACGCAAGGTCTTTAATATTGACACAGAAATTAGGCAAAAGGTCTTAAAATCGCCAAACTAATGGAACGAATTTCTTAAAATCTCGAACCAAATAATTATGCTAATCATGAGGGGGAAGGGAGTCCAGAAAAACCGACTATCTCCCCCTTAAGAAGACACAATTATGGTACACAGCCGAATGTTTTGACAAACTGCTTGAACCAAAATGATAAACATCCTGGAATTCACTAGTTATTGTTAACCGTTTTGGTATTATCAGGAGAAGTTCAAGTATTCATGACCACGATTGTACGTACGTCTAACCCCTTCTATACCGATGACGTCTTTGACATTTAATCTTAGCCATATTAAGACGATGTTGTACAGTTTAGGAAGGCTTTTTGGTAGTAAAAAGGTTAAGTGAGAAAGATCGAAGCCTGTTATATGCTGAAGGCCCTTTTAAAACTGAATAAAATCGTCTAAAAGTAGCCAGAACAAGTAAAAAGACGTCGCCGGTACACAAAGGTTTAATGGGTATGTCCTGCAATGCACACACAATAATGGGTATGTCCTGCAATGCACACACAATAATGGGTATGTCCTGCAATGCACACACAATAATGGGTATGTCCTGCAATGCACACACAATAATGGGTATGTCCTGCAATGCACACACAATAATGGGTATGTCCTGCAATGCACACACAATAACATTTACACATACGTTGACATTACTTTTTATCTGCCATTCAGTTTCCACAGTAATGCACTAATGCTCTCAACTTTATTTCTATATATAAACATTCTTCGTACTTGCATATTTAAAGGGGAGGTTTCTAGTTTGTTCCCTAGACCTCCATCAAGCTTAAAGGTGGGGGCTCATGGGTTGAGGTAAACATGGACAAATAATCGCCAACTTGCATATAATTATCTTGTAAAATGCAATGTCACTGAAATAATTATTAACAATGGTATAAAGGATTTTGCGGATCGTCTATACCGGGCCTGTGACGTCATAGTGACGTCACACCAGTATCCTTAGCCTAGGCTGGATGGTGGACTTACACTCTTGTGACGTCACAGGCCCGGTATAGACGATCCACAAAATCCTTTATACCATTGTTAATAATTATTTCAGTGCCATTGCATTTTGCAAGATAATTATGTACAGCTTGGCGATTATCATTCCATGTTTATCTCAACCCATGAGCCCCCACCTTTAAAATTACACCCTCTAGACCCTCTTTCAACCTAAATTTGTACATTTTTCGGTAGAAAAATATCCCGGCCGAAGGCCGGTTCCTCTTAAATTACAGGCTCGCTTTCGCTCGCCAGGAAAAAATCGACCCCTAAATGACACGAAAGGTCTTAAAAGTGACATAAATGGGGTGAAAGTTCCAAACTAATGGGGTGAACGTCTTAAAATTTCAAAAGCAATGGGGCTAAACATGAGGGAGAAAGGGGTAAAGAGAAAAATCCCTCAAGTGGATATCTCCCCTTGATGATGATTTTTTGCCGTTCAAGAAGGATTTGTGGTAGTGTAGTAAATATGGTTAAGTGAGATAGTTCGAAGCCTCTTAATTGCTTGAGGTTCCTTTTTAAACTGGGTAAAATCGTCTAATGGAAGCTAGAGTTAAATTAAAAAGACGTCGCCGGTACAGAAGTGGTTAAAATATTCATATCGTAAGAAAAGGGTTATTGTGGCCAATGACTGAACATAAAAGGTAGGTATACAGTGTCCATTCAGTTTTGCTATTTATGTATTTGTTATATATATTTATGTATTTGTTATATATATTTATGTATTTGTTATATATATTTATGTATGTTATATATATTTATGTATGTTATATATATATTTATGTATTTGTTATATATATTTATGTATGTTATATATATTTATGTATGTTATATATATTTATGTATGTTATATATATTTATGTATGTTATATATATTTATGTATGTTATATATATATCTATGTATGTGTTTTATATATCTATGTATGTGTTTTATATATCTATGTATGTGTTTTATATATCTGTATGTGTTTTATATATATGTATGTGTTATATATATGTTATGTATTGAGCTGGTGTGTTATATATATGTTATGTATTTTATATATATTTTGTATTTGTTATATATTTATATGTTATATATATATTATGTATTGTTATATATATATTTATGTATTTGTTATATATATTTTATGTATGTTTTATATTATTTATGTATGTTTTATATAATTTATGTATGTTTTATATTATTTATGTATGTTTTATATTATTTATGTATGTTTTATATTATTTATGTATGTTTTATATATTTATGTATGTTATATATATTTATGTATGTTATATATATATTTATGTATTTGTTATATATATTTATGTATTTGTTATATATATTTTTGTATTTGTTATATATATTTTTGTATTTGTTATATACATTTTTGTATTTGTTATATATATTTATGCATTTGTTATATATATTTTTGTATTTGTTATATATATTTATTCTACTTTTGTGTCTTTAATTTACGTATATGAATATTTTTTAACTAATACCCATACATTTCGAAAGTGAGTCCTCTTTTCTGTAAAACTGATTTTCGATCACTACCATGGACACATGAGTTTGTTTTTTAAGGAGAGATGGGTCGTTTTTAGTTGCTCATTTATGTATTTATGTATTTATGTATTTATGTATTTATGTATTGTTTATATTATTCTATTAGTTTCTTCCCTAGACTTCCATCAAACATTAAAAACACCCGCCTAAAGACACTCCAATAAGTTAAATTTGTTTCTCTTAAATAACAGGCTCGCTATCGCTCGCTAGGAAAATTTGACATCTAAATGATAGGAAAAGTCTCACTATTGACAAAGAAATGGGACGAAAGGTCTTAAAATCGCTAAGCTAAAAACGTCTTATAATATGAAAACCAATGGGGCTAAACATGAGGAAGAAGGGGGACCAGAAGAAAATGGTCCATGCATCTCCCCTTAAATAATGAATCCCAGGTTTATTATACGTTATATTATAACTACCAGCATTTCGTTGTAGCAAGCTTTAACAGAAAACAATTGAGATATTTACCATGAATTTAATAACATGCCAAAAATAGCCTTAATTTTTTTTTTTTTTTTTTTTCCTGCAGCACAGCCGAGCCTTGTGAATAGTTTATATCAGAATAGTGAAAACTATTGGATAACTCCTCTTTTATTCGCCGGGACGTTAATATATTCATAAGCTGGCGTGTTTTCTGCCAAGTTCCGCAGATTCTCACATTTTAGCTTTTAGCGATGGAGTTTTACTGGTGGTTAAGGGGAGATTTTCACGTAAGAGGTGTGTTTCTGGACCCCCTTCTCCCACATGTTTAGCTCCAATAGTTTTGATATTTTAAGATGCTTTCCCCATCACTTTCGCGATTTTAAGACCTTTTGCCCCATTTCTGTCAATTTTGAGACCTTTCATGCCATTTAGGTGTCGATTATTTCCTGATGAGCGATAGCGAGCCTGTAATTTAGGAGAAACCGGCCTTCGGCCAGAACACTTTTCTACCGAAAAATGTACACATTTATTTCGAAGGGGGGTCAAGGGAATATGTTATCAAGTTTGATGGAGGTCTAGGGAGCAAACTAAACCTCCCCTTAAGCTTATCTGGCGCGAGTCAGATATGTTTGTACACTCTCTGTTTCACTTCATTGGTTTGGAGATTTTTAATTGATCCAACCCATTATTTTGGCGATAATTAGATGCTTCACCCCATACAGGTCTCGATCTTTTTTTATGGCCGAGCGAGAACAAGCCTGTAATTTATTATAAGAAATCGCCTTCGGTCAGCACATTTCTTCTATCGAAAACGTACTAATTTAGCTGGAAGGGATTCTGTGTGGGAATTTTCTTAGTTTTGGGAAAGTCTAGGAAGGCGTTTGTATTAGCTGAGGGGACAAGCAAAAATACACTGCTTGAAAAAGGCAAAGCTATCAAAATATAATTAAACAATATGTCATGATATCCTCCAAGACGTCGGACCAGATAATGTTGGTTAAATTTTAACTAATTTAAATGACGAAGTATTACACTGAATTTTAAAACAACGCGGTTGCCAATGACGTGTATAAAATGTTGCGTGTTTATCAAATATATAATTATTTAAATAGGAACAATCTGATTGTCATCAAATTATGAATTTGTCTTAAGTTTTACAAACTATATTATTAGTTTTCCTAGATTATTTGTATTATTATTGTACTACCAGGTATCTCTATAGATAACCCTTTCTGTGTTCGGTGTGCAGCTAGTGTTTGTCCAATGTCCATTTATACAAATATACGATTGGTATTGTTTTAGAGGGGCTAGACCTGAACATTAGATAACAAATTGGGAAAAACGAAATGATTAAAATTTACATAAGCTAATTTGCATAACTGACTTGTAGACGGGAAAATAATGAGATGGCTGGCGAGTGTCTAATAACTAAGAATGACGGTAATCACTAAAACGCTCTAGTAATGGTTACGGTACTTAGCCAGGGTTAAGGGGAGGTTTTTAGTTAGTTCGCTAGACTTCCATCAAACTTAACATTACAACCCCTAGACCCCCTTTCAAGATAAATGTGTACATTTTTCGGTAGAAAAATTTCCCGGCCGAAGGCCGGGGCCTCTTAAATTACAGGCTCGCTGTCGCTCGCCTGAAAAAAATCGACACCTAAATGGCACGAAAAGTCTTAAAATTGACATAAATGGAGCGAAAGTTCTTAAAATCGCCAAACTAATGGGGCGAACGTCTTAAAATATCAAAAGCAATGGGGCTAAACATGAGAGAGAAAGGGGTCAAGAAAAACATCCCTCAAGTGGAAATCTCCCCTTAAGATAAAACACTGTGTGATACGAAGTCAATAGTATACCACCTCGCGCGATCTCAACTACATATCGTACAGTTGTTCACATAAATTTTGTTCCTCGTCGTGATCCTATGCACGAATGTAAACTAGTATGCATGGAATGCAAGTGTGTCTTCTTTTAATTATTAGTTAACTAATCAGATGAGTTTACCACTACATAAGAAACTACTCGTCTCATTCAAGCAGGTGTATTATATTTCCATGTATATGATCACAGAGAGGAACATAACTTATGTGGCCAACTCTACATGTGCTTATCAACAAAATTTCAATGTAACTCACCAATGACCTGCAGATTGACCCTGACATTCCTGGTGGGGGATGACCGGAAGTCGACCCTACAACGGTACTGGTCCTGGTCTGAGGGTATGACCGGGTGTAGGACCAGGCCAGGGGGGTCAGAGGTCAGGTCAAAGTAGGCCCTCTTGCCCAGCGCCGCGTTATCCTGCCAGTGTTGGGCCCGACGGACAGGACCGTTACGGCCGTCAATACTGTAGAGAGGAAACCCAAAATATTATTTACATTGCCATTGTATTGGTGGGGTGAGAAGCATCCTGACCAGGATTCGAACCCACTCACTCCAGGTAGATTTGGGTGAGTTGGGCACCATAACCACTAGACCATCCGCTCATGGTCGAGTGGTTACGCTGCCGCACTCTCCCAAATCTACCTGGAGTGAGTGGGTTCGAATCCTGGTCAGATTATCTCTCTCCCGACCTTTCCGACATTAGCATTAGACATTGTATTATTGGTATTTGCTATATTTCCTGTAGCACCTGTACAAGAGACAAACACAATTATTTTACTGTAGATAATATATTAGTAGAGAAACATCATAAAAGTAAACGTACATTTTGGATGGTTTACAATACGAGGGAAAGAGAAATAAACGTTTTGTTAAGTTCGGTTCTTTGTTCATGGATGGCATTCTTACACTTGTTGCAAAGTTACTGTAATTACTGCTTTTCAAATATTTGTGCATGTTTGACATAGTTCCTAAAATGTATATAATATATAATGTTCGCATTGATATAGGCAGAACTTAGGTTTATACATTAAATTGGCACTCAAATGGAAATCACCTATTTTTGTTTAACATTTATAGAATACATACATTTCATGTTTTCCTTTCCCTAAAATGTTATATTTTATAACACAATGTGCCATACGTTTGTGTTCTTTGACATCCTGATTTCAGTAATATGTATCTTTGACAAAAGTTAATAAGTAACAAATATTTCCATCCAAGATGTCTTATCACCTCAACTATCCAAAAGTGTATTATATAGTACATACACTTTTAAAAATGTGCTATTCACACACACACACACACACACACACACACACACACACGCAAATAAACACACTCTCGCTTCCTCATTTCACATTCAGAGATGAAACTCTCTCGGCTCTACTTAGGAGTTATCACCCACTTGGTCACAAACTCTCTCTCTCTCTCTCTCTCTGAATAATTGGGAATAGTTCAGGTAAGGGAAGTGAAAAACAGAGAGCGTAGAGGGAGCAGGCGGAGAGAGAGAGAGAGAGAGAGAGAGAGAGAGAGAGAGAGAGAGAGAGAGAGAGAGAGAGAGAGAGAGAGAGAGAGGGTGGAGAGAGAGAGAGAGAGAGAGAGAGAGAGAGAGAGAGAGAGAGAGAGAGAGAGAGAGAGAGAGAGAGAGAGAGAGAGAGAGAGAGAGAGGAAGGGTGTTGAGGAAGCAGGAATGAAAGGAGGAAGGACGTGAGAGGAAAAGAGTGTGGTTGTAATTATCAGTTGTTATGGCTTTTCCTTGTTACAGCTGAGAGAGAGAGAGAGAGAGAGAGAGAGAGAGAGAGAGAGAGAGAGAGAGAGAGAGAGAGAGAGATAATGAAACGGAGGTGAGAGATACAATTGGCAAAGCGAGGGATAGAGAGAAAGAAAGTTTGCGTTCGTGAGAGAGAGAGAGGTGTGGTGGTGGTGGAGGTGGAGGAGGTGGGCAGGACTAACATTAAAGCTGATAGCACCTGCTCCAGTCTTCATCATCATCACTCTCGTCATTTACTGGATTACTGTCACTTGCCAACACTCATTTCTTTAACAGGCAGTCATTTCTTATGCAGTCACTATTATGTACAGTTAGTTTTGCATGCAGTCTACAGTCACTTGGTTTATAGTTATTTAGTTTACAGTTACTTTCTGATACAGTTAATATCTTTTACAATCACTTGGATTACTGAGACTTAAATATAGTCATTTCTTATATACCTGATATCTTCCGACAGTCATTTTTATAGTCACTAAGTTTAAGGTAATTTTGTAAAATTGTATTTCTTCTACAGTTATTTTTATGGTGTAATTTTTATTTACAGTAATTTTGCAACAGTCACTTCCTACAGAGTCATTTGGTTTACAGTTACTTTCTCATACAGGTACTTCCCAACAGTATTTTCTATTACACTCACTTGAACAGCACTTACTTTCTTAAACAATCACTTTCCAACAGTCATTTCTTATAGTAATTTGGTTTCCAGTCACTTCCTATACAGTCATTTCTTCTTCAGTTACATTGTACTTAATTTTGAGAAGTTATGGGTTGGGATCAGTCGGGTGCTGGGAGAGTGATAGGGTGCGCTTAGTAATCCTTGGTATCTGAGTCTTCTCCTGGGCGACCTAGATGGGTTTTTTTTTTTTTTTTTTCTCTTATTTTTTAGATCTCCCTGTTAGGGTTCTGTCTCGAGTCGGCCATCCCCAGCTATGGGGTATGTGCCTGAGTATATAAATAAATACATACATACATACATACATACATACTGTACATACATACATGCATACATACATACATACATACATACATACCCAAATGGGTTGGGATAGCTAGAAATTCGTCATTATGACTAGACTGCAGTATCTACTGCAAAATAGATTATGGAACTTGAAACTCACCTGTATATGGGAGTGCCGATGGCCCCCCGGTAGAATAAGACGAGGATGGTGTCGTCAGCGGAGAGGGGCGGGCTGACTTCACACGGTAGTAGTACCCGCTTACCCTCCAGCGCCACCACCTCCGTTAGTGGACCTGTGGGTGGAGAGAGAGAGAGAGAGAGGTCAGGCCAGGTCAGGTCAGGTCAGGTCATGAAGATACAGCTGCCCAGACACTAATATATTAATCATACCAGCCCCCGACAAGCCCGTTTAGACAATGTAATCAGAAATCGCTCCAATACTTCTTTTAACTTCATCTTCACCCTTATTTCTATCCCTCATTATGTTTTTCCCATCCCTCTCCCTGCAATCCCTCTACCTTCTATCCCTTCTTCCTACTCCCTTTCTACCATCCCTAACTTTCTCCACAATCCCTCTACCAAATCCTCCCTCTTTGCACAATCCCTCTACCATACATCCTTGTCTCCCACTACCTCGTTCAACAATCACTCTACCTCGCCTACCTCTTAGCACTCCCTCTCTCCACCCCCCCCCCCCCTCTCTTCACTTGCTGTTCCATCCCTCTCCCACTCCCTTTTGCATCCCTTCCCCCAGCAACCCAGACACTAATATATTCATCCTGCCAGCCCCCAACAAGCCCGTGTGGACAATGTAAACATAAAGTGCTCCAATATTTCTTTTAATGAAGGGGGGACTGCAGGAAAACTGACAACATTCTGGGCCCCTCCGTCTGTATTATATTTGTTTTGTTGTGGCAGTATATAAAGGGGATATTTTTACTATAGGGCTTATTTTTCGAACCTCATTCTCCCTCATGTTTATCCACATTCGTTTTTTTAGATTTTAAGACGTTGACCCCCTTAGTTTAGTGATTTTAAGAAATTTCGCCCAATTTCTGTCAATTCTAAGATATTTCGTGCTATTTAGGTGTCAATTTTCTTCCCTGGCGAGCGACAGCAAGCCAGAAAAATGTACAAACAATGTACACATTTATATCGAAGGGGGGTCTTTGTTTTTTGTTTTTTTAATCTTGATGAGGGTCTAGGAAGCAAACTAAAAATCTTCCTTTAAAAAAAAATCATTGGAGAAACGTATATATTAATATCTCCATAAAATATGACTTCATGCTATATCAGTTTAAACCCAGTCAGTCATTGTAAACTCTATTTGTATTCCGGACTATATTTTTTAAAACTACTGAGTGAGATATGTAAACCTTTTCCATATAACAAGGGACATGTGTTTTCTTTGTATATGCATATCACCACACAAGATTACTTGTGAAAGATAATTCGCAGGCAAAGGGTAAAACTAATTTGACTTATTCAATTAATTAACTCCGGTATTGTAATCTAATTAGGGAAATAATTCATGGATACATTCTGGGAGGCCACGAACAATTATTTCCCTGCCACCCGACCAGTAGCCACCTGAATCCTAAACTCGGTGTTTTGTTGTTGAAGTACTTTATATATGTATTTTTTTCAGTTTGTATTATATAACCCATTTAGTAACGGTGACGATGTTTTAACTTTCTGTTGGCTACTATTAGAAGATTGTATTCAGTTTAGAATGGGCCTCCAGCAATTAACAGGCTTCGAACTATCTCCCTAAACCCTTGTTACAGCTCGACATCCTTCTTAGACTACACTAAATCGTCTAAATATAGCTAGAATAGATTGAAAAAGACGTCGCTCGTACAAAAGGGGTTAATCTCTCAGTACAAGGTCCAACACTCTATATAACGTTGTAGTAATATATAGTATACATATATGTAGTATATTACGTGTATTTTATATATATATATATATATATATATATAATTATGCACTATATTACGTCGTGCATTACTGGAGAACCACTTGCAATAACGACTGACATGTAGGCAGCAGTAAATTGTTGGCAGTTCATTGTTGTTCATATTTATTAAGATATTAAATTATTATTTAGGAATGTCATGGTGACCGATGATTAAATACATTACGTAACATTGCAGAGACACGGGTAATAGGAGGATCATTTATCTATCAATGTATCTGTCTATCTATCTATCTTATCTATTTTTGTATGTTAATGAAGGAAAGAAAAGGCTAAGCTGCCTGCAACAAGGGTCTCCCCAAAAAGTAGAAAGAGATGGCTAGTCAAATAAAAAGAATCTGTTGGTGTATTAATTATCTGTATATATAATATTATGAAGGTCCATTTTTCTCGAAATTTAAACAATGCTGCTGTCCCACGCTATCATGATGTGACATACGAAACAAACGTACAATGAACAAATGCCATGCTAGTACTTCAGTACTTGGGGATATTCAATAGAGAGATTTACATATATTTACATATATACACTGACCACACCGACCTTACGATCCCAGCGAGGTGGTCAGGACTTAATTCTAGTGGAGATAGCTAACCCGAGAGTAAGGGACAGTGGAAGGAAAGGATAGCAAAGAAGAAGAAGGAGAGAGAGAGAGAGTGAGAGTGGGTGAGAGAGAGAGAGAGAGGTAGCAAGAGAGAATCCGCGTTAGAGTGTGTGTGAGAGAGAGAGAACGAGAAAGAGAGCTAGATATTTAGCAAGAGAAAGAGAGATAGAGTTAGAGAGAGGTATTCCAGATAGAGTTAGAGAGAGGTATTCCAGGTATAAAATAACATCACATTCCAGTTTATCTTCCACCAAGCCCCCACCTGTTAATTAAAACCCGGTATGCACCACTCTTTCCACCCTCGGGGCTGGCCTCTAATAAATAGCTAGATTTCTTCATTTTGCCACGAGCTTTTCAGGAAAATTTACATTTATTTATTTATTTGTACATTTTTCGGCTGAAGGCCGGATCCTCCAAAATTACAGGCTCGCTCTCGCTCGCCAGGAAAAATCGACACCTGACGGCGACGAATGGTCTTAATATTGGCACAGAAATGGGGTGAAAGGCCTTAAATTCGTCAAAACTAATTGGGCTAAACATGAGGGAAAAGGAGCTCCAGGATAAACCTCAAAGCCTCTACCCGTTAATTAAAACCCGGTATTCACGACTCCATCCCCCCCCCCCCCCCCCCCCCCCCCGGGGACTGGACTCTAATAAATAGCTAGATTTCTTCATTTGGCTCGGAGCGTTAAATAAGGGGATTTTCCTTACAAATTTATCCCGGAGTTTTGCCAGGGATTTTTAACGTCGGGTTTAGCTGAATCTAATTATTGCCTTAAGGGAGGCACCGTTTTTTTTTTTTTATCTTTCTCTCCTTTTCTCTCTTTCCCTGGCTTGTATCCATTCGGCCCCATTCAGCCTACTGTTTTAAGACGTTTACTCCCATCCAGGTGTCAATATTTTCCTGGCGACCGGTAGCGAGCCAGCATATACTGTTTATTATATATTTTTGTGTTGACAGCAAGCTAAATTTGTACATTTTTCGATAGAAAAGTGTCTCCTGCGAAGCCGGATTTCTCCATACAATGCTGGCTCGCTATCGCTCGCCAGTATGAAATCGATATCTGGATGGGGATAAACGCCTTAAAACAGTTGGCTGAATGGGGCCGAATGGATACAAGTCAGAGAAAGAGAGAAAAGGAGAGAAAGTGAAAAGAAGCAGGTGACCCCCCTTAACTCATATTTGGTCTGAGGGGGGTCTTATTGGATGTATACCCTGTTTCCCTTCACTAGTTTAGCGATTTTAAGACGTTTCTCCCCATTCAAGTGTCAATTTTGCTTTCTCGGCGAACAATAGCGAGCCTGTAACTTGGAAGAAATCAACATTCGGTCTGGTCATTTTTTGTATAGAAAAATGTACAATTTTAGCTTAGTTTGAAGGAAGTCTGTGATAACGTATTTGGTCGCGCGCTGAGAATGGGGTGAAGCGTCTTATGATCACCAAACCATATGCATGAAACGATGAAACGTACTGAAAATCTCTAAACAAATTGAGCCCAACAAGCGTGGTCCAAAAAAGTCCAGGATTTCGGTTACAAATTCATCTCGGCGCATTGCCAGGAATCTCCTCAACGTTGCGTTTAGTTGCATGTAATTTTGACCTTCCTGCTTTATAAACAAATGGGAGAGGTACGTTGTGGTCTTGTGTAATTACGAGGTTCATTTAGAGCTTCAATAACACATTCTGTAATGGTCTGATGTCCTGTGTTTTTGTATTTGTTTGGTTTAATGTTGTTTTGGCAGAAGGCCGATTTCTCCCAAGCTGCAGGCTCACTATCAGTAGCCCAGAAAAATGCATCGACACCTGAATGGGATGAAGCGTCTTATTATTGAAAAACTATATGGGTGAAACGTCCTAAAATCTCTAAATTAATGGAGCGCAACAGGCGAGCTCTAAAAAGACCAGCAGTTCCCCAGGGTTTCGCTCACAAATTCATATCGTATTTATCGGAATATTATTTTTACCATCCAGCTCTATAAACTAGCTCTATAAACTAGCTCTATAAACTAGCTCTATAAACCAGCTCTATAAACTAGCTCTATAAACTAGCTCTATAAACTAGCTCTATAAACTAGCTCTATAAACTAGCTCTATAAACTAGCTCTATAAACTAGCTCTATAAACTAGCTCTATAAACTAGCTCTATAAACCAGCTCTATAAACCAGCTCTATAAACTAGCTCTATAAACTAGCTCTATAAACTAGCTGGAGAAATGTTGAGGTTGTGGAATGATAGGGTTAGTTTAGAGATTCACGGCTTGGGTTAATTATGAGGCTTTGTTTAATTATCGTTGAGGATTTTGCTTGTTTTGGAAATTTTCGAGCATTGGCAGACGCTTTCATCACCGAGAGGGTGGACACAAATGAATCGCCTCCATGCTTCTCTGTCATTCATCAACCAACGCCGTCGCACAGGCAACTTCTACTCACTTCATTGACAACATTTCGTCCAGACATTTTGACTCCAACGTACAGTCACTCATAAAAATTCGTGGACCTCACCTAGTTCTAATTATGGAAATATATCTCTGGAAACTATTTTATACATACAATTTGCTTTACATTAATTACAAAACATGATATACTTTTTATTGATAAGCAAGTTCCATCCAAAAATCAATCCAGAGAGTTATAATTACGTAAAGAAAAACATAAGTGGTCCACGACTATTTATAAGTGACTGTACCTTGAACTGGGCTCTCTGTCACTTTCAAATTTCGGGGAGACACGTTACAAGCAACTTTGCCTTTTGTCTCGTTTATATACGCATAGAACAAAATTAAACTTTCATCAGACCAATATATTTTAGGCTCGATGAAGCTATTATGCGATGCGTTGCCAATAAGGTGCTCCTCCTCATATGCTGATATATAACCATGCCGTCAACCCCCCCCCAAACCCCCCCCCCCCTAAAAAAATATATATAAAAAGGGAAAGAGGGAAACAAAGAAGAAACCAAAAAGGAAAAGTGGGGATTGGGCCTGAGTTTATAGAATATAATAGAATATAACTTTTCTGAGTATATTGTTATCAACTTCCACTCACTCCTTTTCTTTACCAGGTGTACTCCAGTATCCATTACCGTAGTCCTTTGTGTATGTCTTTCACCTGTCATGCCTCTAGCCATAAAACTACTGAGTAACTCATGGGCAGATCACGCACCCTTAATGCTTTAACCCAACATTCACAGAAAAGCACACGTTCTTTTCATCCTTTGAGGGGAGATTTATATATTCTGCATTTGTATGTTTATTTATATATTTACTTACGTATTATTAGACCTCCATCTCTCTATCTATCTATCAAACTTATAAAAATAGCCCCGAGGCCCCACTTCAAGGTAAATTTGTACACATTTTAGTAAAAAAAATGTTCGGGCCGATGGTGGGTTCCTCTTAAATTGCAAGGTCGCTATCGCTCGCCATGAAAAAAAATCGACACCTACATGGCACGAAAAGACTTCAAATCGTCAAGCTAATATGGGGAACATCTTAAAATCCCTAAACTAATGAAACTAAACATGAAGAAGGGATCAAGAATCCTACTATTACCCCGTATTAACTCCTTCTCTTCCGGCGACGTAATTTTAATATTATTCTGGCAACCATTAGACCATTTCATTCAGCAGTTATAACAGGCTTCGAACTATCTCACTTGACCCTTTTTACTATCACAGATCCTTTTCAAACTACACAAAATAGTCTAAATATAGCAAGAATAAAATTAAAAAAGACGTCGCCGGTACAGAAGGGGTTATATCCAATCATTACTATATTTACACTATTACTACATTACCCACACCATCACAAACATTACCCACACCCCCACTAAGAACCTAAGAACCTAAGAGCCTAAGACTAACTAATGACCACTGTATTTACCCTATAGTTATTTTACCCACACTATTAATAAATAACCTGCACCCACACTATCTAATTACTACTATTTATACCCCACAATAACTTTCCCCACACTAGTTCTACATTACCCACAACCACACTCTATAATTACTACTATTTATACCCCACAATAACTTCCCCCCACTATTACTACATTACCCACACTATAAATACAAGACCTACACCCATACTACTCTGGTGTGGTCTTAAAGTAGCCTGTAATCGAAGGACTATCTATTCTCATTAGGCTAGTACCCTCCTCCCTCCCTCCCTCCTTGTGTGTGTGTGTGTGTGTGTATGGAGAGACAGAGAGAGAGAGAGAGAGACAGACAGACAGAGAGAAAGAGAGAGGTAGAAAGAAAAAGAGAGAGAGAGAGAGAGAGAGAGAGAGAGAGAGAGAGAGAGAGAAAGAGAAAGAGAGGGAGAGAGAGAGTTAAACAGTCATACAGATTCTCTGATCACACATACCTTGCGGTCCCTACTAGGTGGTCCGGCCTTAATGTTAATATACATGGACACTTTATAGTAGCAGAATAGGACAACAAAGTTGAGAGAGAGAGAGAGAGAGAGAGAGAGAGAGAGAGGCTGATCGACCACTCGTGCAATATCATTAAGCTAAACGAAGATGCAATATATACGTGTGTGTGTGTGTGTGTTTGTGTTGATATACTATTTTAAAGTTTTCTTTATACATTCTATAAAAGGATCATCAGATCTTATAATAATGATGACGACGAGAACGGTGCAAGTATTTACTTTTCATTCCATGTACAGAAATGCCAAGTCTATTTTAAAATTTAACGAAATAAATACAAATAAAACGTTTCTGATTCAATATTGCTAATTAAATTCCTCTCTGAAGATCTCTATAAGAATTCCGTGTTGTTGTTGTTGTCGTTCCAAGTGACGCAGTCGAGTAGAAAAACGAAACGAAAACGAAAAATGAAACACGGGGAACATGAAAGACCCAACAAAAAATAACAACCAGCATTTAAAAAGAAAACGGAAGAAAAGAACTAGGAGGCGTGACGGGGAACTTCAAAAAAAGACGGGGACACAAAAATGGGAAGTGAATTTTGTGACAGGTACAATGGGAGAAACGTAAAAAGGCATAGACAAAAGACACACAGCGAGGGAAAAATTTTGTAGCTACAGTACAACTATCAGGGAACGTAAACAAGATAGACAGATAGCCAGACATGTTGACAGCTATATTGACAGACAGATAGATACATTGACAGACAGGTTGACAGATAAACAGCCAGCTTGATAGATAGATAGATTGGCAGCTAAACAAATATATAGGCATACAGATTGACAGCTTGACAGGCAGATAAACAGCTTAACAAACGGAGAGAATTCGAACGACTGAAATATTAAACTAGAACAGAGAGAGAGAGAGACTGCGAGTTTTCCTAGCCAAATAAATGGAGTGGAAAATTAAGGAAGGAGAGAGAGACAGGAAGAAATATTGGAGAGGGAGAGAGGGAGAGAGAGAGAGAGAGAGAGAGAGAGAGAGAGAGAGAGAGAGAGAGAGAGAGAGAGAGGCGTGAGTGAATGAGAGTGAGTGGGTGAGTGAGTGTGCTTATAACGAAGAGTGGAGATCGAGAGAGAGATGAGGTGGAGAGACAAATGTGTGTGTGTGTGAGAGAGAGAGAGAGAGAGAGAGAGAGAGAGAGAGAGAGAGAGAGAGAGAGAGAGAGAGAGAAAAGGAAAAAAGTGCACGAAAGGTAGAGAGAGCTAACTATTGATACACCAGACTTCAGAGAGAGAGAAAGTGAGAGAGAGAGAGAGAGTGAGGGTGAGTGAGAAAGAGGAAGAAGTGCACGAAAGGTAGAGAGAGCTCAATATTGAAACACCAGACTTCAGAGAGAGAGAGAGAGAGAGCGCACACAATATTAATAAATAGTCGGAGCTAAGGTAATATTCCCGGTGTGAAAGATAATCCTCATTAAAGTTATCACGCGTCCAACTGGTTATTATTGCGCCTCATTTTTCCGTAATTTTCAGTTATCATACCTACTATTAATTGTTTTATTTATTTATGTATTTATTTATTAATTAATTAGCATTTCAGGTATTTTATTGTTAAGGCAGTTTACGTGTGCAATATTTAAGCTCTAGATGTTAATTAACTTTTGCGATAATTATATTTAGTTCATTTGTGTATGTTTATTATGAACGAGTGTATAGCATCGCAAATCTCACTTTTACTCTAATTTTCCTGTTCAAATATGTAATAACTATAAGAGAACGTTTATTTGCAATGAGCGTATTGACTATTGAAAGTTGGGTTTAACCGATAGTATTATGTTTTCATTATTTGTCGCTCTTATAATGTTATCAGTCTTCTATTGTTCCTTCGTCAATCTTGTTTACAAAATGTTTCTGTCGCGTTACCACCGTTTCAATATTTGTACACACTGATCATGAAAGGAAATTATACTATGCATGTTTTACTGTTCCTTCACGTAATCTAAATGCATACGTAATGTTTTAGTATTAGGGTTTTAATGTATTTTATCTATTTTTTTTCTCCACGTCCTCTACTTTACCTCAAGACTCGTTCAGGTCCCAATACATGTTTTATAACTTTGTCTTCGTGTTGACATGTATACCGTCTTACTTTCTGTTTTGCCCCATCAATCTCTCCTGTCCACTTCTTGTCCACCATTCTACCTTTACTTGATTTACTGTACCCCCTCCCGCCCTCCCTTACTATCACCTCCCTTCCTCTCTACCCCTCCCTCTCTTCTACTTTCTCTCCCTCCCTTCCCTCCCTCCCTCCATCACAACCCCTCCTTCCCTCATTCCCGTCCCTCCCTTCCCCCTATCCCTTACTACCTCTTCCCTCTTCCCTTTTGCCTTCTTTCCTCTCTATCTTCCTTCTCTCCCCTTCCCCCTTACCACCTCCCTACTACCATCCCTCCCTCTCCTCCTCCTTTCAGTATCACCCCCGCCACCACTTACTACCATCCCTCCCTCTCCTCCTCCTTTCAGTATCACCCCCTCCCCCACTACTACCATCCCTCCCTCTCCCCCTTTCAGTATCACCCTCCCCCACTACTCTCCTTCACTGTATACCTCTTCCCTCCCTTACCTCACTACACCTTCTCTCTTTCACTACCCCGATCCTCCTTCCCTATCCACCTCTACCTCACTATTATCCCTCCCTCTCTCCCCTCCAATCCCCCCCCCCCCCCCCCCCCCCCCCCCCTCCCCATCCCCCCGGAACCCCAAGTCTTGAGAACCAGTTACTGTATGAGCCAGACGACACCTGACCCGCGGAGCCTGAGGGGTGAACTGTTATGTGAGAGAGAGAGAGCGAGAGCGAGCGAGCGCTAGTTCGTGCATGTTTAATGTTCGAGTTAGTGTGTGTGTACGTGTGTATTGCGTGTGTGGGTGTGGGTGTGTGTGGGTATGGGTATGGGTGTAGGTGTGTGTGTATATATGTGTGTGTGTGTGTGGGTGGGTATGGGTGTAGGTGTGTGTGTATATATTTGTGTGTATGTGTGTGTTTGTCTGTGTGGGTGGGTGTATGTGTGTGTAATGTGTATGTATGTGTGGTTGTGTGTGAGAGAGAGAGAGAGTACGTGTGTGGGTATGAGCGCGCAGAAAGTGAGAGAAAGTGAAGGCAATTGAAAATGTGTGAGGGAGAGGCGTGAGTAGAAGCACAAAGTTTTACTGGAGAGAAAGAGAAAGAGAGAGAGAGAGAGAGAGGGAGAGAGATTGGTAATAAAGCTATGCCACATTTGTACTGTATTTAATATGTTTCATTTTTCAATACAATTTAAAGCTTCAAAAGTCCTTCCCAAGCACTCGAAAATATATTATTATTATTATTATTATTATAGAAGCTGTCTAAGCCTCCCAACAGGGTGCAGATACACCTATAAAAGATGAATCCCCACAAAATACCCGTAAGTACTCGAGAGAGACTAAGACAACGGTCCGGACGGTGTTCCTCCTGTTGTTCTCAAAAACTGTGCTTCCGTGCTGACTCCCTGCCTAGGCAAACTCTTTCGTCTCTGTCTATCCTCTAACGTCTTCCCTTCATCCTGGAAGTTTGCTCACATTCAACCTGTCCCAAAGAAGGGTGACCGCTCTCAACCCTCCAACTATCGTCCAATTGCTCTTATCTCTCGTCTTTCTAAAGTTTTTGAAACTATTCTTGCTTCCAAATTTCTTAAGCATTTCTCTTCTCATAATCTGCTCTCAGATCGCCAGTATGGCTTCCTTAAGGGTCGCTCTACTGGTGATATTCTTTCATATCTTACTAACTCTTGGTCATCCTCCTTCCGGGACTTCGGTGAGACTTTTTCTATTGCACTAGACATATCGAAAGCCTTCGATAGAGTCTGGCATAAATCTTTAATTTCTAAAATACCCTCCTTCGGTTCTATCCCTCCATCTGTGCCTTTGTCTCTAATTTCCTTTCTGGCCGTTCCATAGCTGCGGTTGTGGACGGCCATTGTTCACTTCCTCACCCGATAAACTCCGGTGTTCCTCAGGGCTCTGTCCTATCTCCTATTCTCTTTCTAATTTTTATAAATGATCTCCTTAACTGTACCTTAATTCCCATCCATTCATACGCAGACGACTCAACCTTACACTACTCCATTAGTTTTTCAGAACGCCCCAGCCAGCAATCCCTCAACGACAAACGTAATGAAGCCATAGAACTCTTAAATTCTGATATAAATACAATTTCCAATTGGGGCAGAGAAAACCTTGTTAACTTTAATGCTTCCAAAACCCAATTTCTCCATCTATCTACCCGTCAGGATCTCCCAGCGGCCTATCCCTTATTCCTTCAACAATACAAAAATCAACCCTTCATCTTCTCTCAATATTCTTGGTGTCTCTTTTCTTCTGCTCTCATTTGGAAGGACCATATTACCAGTCTTGCTAAGGCAGCCTCCCAGAAGCTGGGTGTGCTCAACCGCCTTAAGGGGTTCTTTTCCCCTGCACAGCTTCTTGCTCTGTACAGGGGCATAGTGCGCCCTTGTATTGAGTATTGTTCACATGTGTGGGGAGGTTCCTCTCACACCGCTCTCCTAGACAAAGTTGAAAGGAAGGCCTTTCGTATCATTAACTCCCGTCCACTCACCAACTCTCTGCAATCTCTCTCTCTCCTCGCAATGTTGCATCTCTCTCTCGCTACTATAATAATCAGTGTTCCTCAGAGCTATGCCAGTGCATACCACCTCCTTTACGTAGGGCCCGTGGTACCCGTCTTGCAACTCAATCCCACCCCTACTCTGTGCAACTCTCCAACCCAAGAGTGAAACGTTACTCTCAAACTTTCTTCTACTCAACATCTGAGCTCTGGAACTCTCTCCCAGAATCAGTCTTTCCCTCTTCCTATGACTTAAATTGCTTCAAACTCCGTGTGTCCAGGCATTTTGGCTCGAACGTCCCTTGATTTTGGCCCTGTCACTCTTTCAACTATGGGGGAGGCACTCGCTATAGGCAGTTATGCCTTTTGCCTCCCTCAATCACATAGACAAAAAAAAAAAGAAAAAGAAAAAGGAAAAGGGCTACAGTAGTTAGAAAGCCCAGAAGAAAAGATCAGTTTGTCAATTAAAACACCATTCTAAAAAGAATAAAAGCAAATCATGATTAAAAAACATTTGTACTGCTGTAATAAAACATTAACTCTGGACTTAAAAGCTGAGATATGGGTTGACTGTACAACCTCGTTTGGCAAATGATTCCAAAAGGGAATCATTGAAGGAATAAAACACCGAGAAAACTGAGATGTAGAAACATTAATTGGAGTCATGGCAAGGTCATTAAGACTACTCGTAAATCTTGTTGCGCGAATTGTAATATAAGGTTCTGGTAAAACACTATGCAATGGATGCTGAGTATTGTTAACAATGGATGCTGAGTATTGTTAACAATGGATGCTGAGTATTGTTAACAATGGATGCTGAGTATTGTTAAACACTATGCAATGGATGCTGAGTATTGTTAAACACTATGCAATGGATGCTGAGTATTGTTAACAATGGATGCTGAGTATTGTTAACAATGGATGCTGAGTATTGTTAACAATGGATGCTGAGTATTGTTAAACACTATGCAATGGATGCTGAGTATTGTTAAACACTATGCAATGGATGCTGAGTATTGTTAAACACTATGCAATGGATGCTGAGTATTGTTAACATTTTTAAATAAAAGACTAAGGGCACCAACCCTGAATGAATATAATATACAGTATACATAACCAATAATACAGTATACATAACCAATAATACAGTATACATAACCAATAATACAGTATACATAACCAATAATACAGTATACATAACCAATAATACAGTATACATAACCATTAATACAGTATACATAACCATTAATACAGTATACATAACCAATAATACAGTATACATAACCAATAATACAGTATACATAACCATTAATACAGTATACATAACCAATAATACAGTATACATAACCATTAATACAGTATACATAACCATTAATACAGTATACATAACCATAATCAGTATACATAACCATTAATACAGTATACATAACCAATAATACAGTATACATAACCAATAATACAGTATACATAACCAATAATACAGTATACATAACCAATAATACAGTATACATAACCATTAATACAGTATACATAACCAATAATACAGTATACATAACCAATAATACAGTATACATAACCAATAATATCTTGAGTGGTACTCGGTAGAGCATAGCCTACCTCTTACTACGCTGGCTGTTTCTGTACCATTATAATACCATAGGTCTAAATTATCTTCTGTATCTGAACCCCGCGATATGATTCGAATCATCTCTTAAAGTGAACCACTTCTTCCTTGGCGTATATCATATCTGCTCGCCAAATATCGTGAACAGCGGTTCATAACATTGTGAGATATCTTGCTGTCAAACAAATAAACCCATAAAGCTAGAACGGGCCAGCTTGACTCACGATCTATCAGACACTTCACCCACGATACGTCCAAGATTAATGTGGTTTCCGAAAATCGATGAGTCCTCCAAAGTCCCCGTGAATGATGTGTGTTATGCCTTGTTGCTTGTTTTATTTGTCCTTGTTTACTTTTATTTGTATTTGTTTTATGTTTGTTTCTTTATTAGATATTTGTTTTCTGTTTTGTTTTATCTTTTGTTCTTGTTTTTCTTTGTTTTGAGAGTATTTTAATTTCTCCATTAGGCTAACAAAAACGCCTTCCCAGACTTCCCTCAAACTAAAGAATGCCCACCCAGACCCTCTTTACGCTAAATGCCCACCCAGACCCTCTTTACGCTAAATGTGTAAATTGTTCGATAGAAAAATGTCTCAGCCGCCAAGGGCCGATTTTTTTAAAGTTTCAGGGCCACTATCGTTTGTCGAATTGACACCTGAATGGGGTGAATCGTCTTATTATCGAAAAACTAATTGGGTAAAACACTTTAACCCTTTGAAGCTCTGACGCGTTTTAGCAGTTTATTTTGGCTCTCATTAGACGATTTTATGCAGCTTAGGAAGTATCTGTGGGTATTAATAGGGTAAATACTATCTCAATCAACCCTTTGACTTCCATATACCGTTACTAATCCGAATAAAATCGTCTAATAGTATCCAGAAACAGAACAGAAACGCGTATTGAAGCTTGCAAGGGTTAAAATCACCAAACTAAAGGAACGAAACAGGTGAAATCCATAATATCTCCCTCGTACCAAATAAGATTAATGGTCCGTCCGAAAGTCGATCAGCCCTCTTCAAAGTTCCGGTGAATTATGTGGCAGTGTCGTGTGGGGCTCGGTCAATAATGAATGGACAGTTCTAGCCCAACCGTATTTTGTTCCATTATTATTATTGTTGAAGCCGGTATCACACGAGCACTTTTTCCCTCAACATGTATCCTCAACACTGGTCTGGCAGCTTATGAGGTAAACATTTAACATATTTCGGTTATCTAAATTTATGTATCAATTCTTCTAGTTTCTGATACCAGTGCAAAATATTCCAGAAATGTTGCCAGAAAGGTTTTGATTATCGAATGTTGACTATAAAAGCTCTCGTATGATACCGGCTTGAGGGTTTTGTTTGTTTTTTCCATTATCGAGCAATGTACTCTAGTTTGTCCCCTAAGCTAACAAAAACAGACTTCAATCAAACGAAAAAATGCCCACCCAGACCCCCTTCAAGCTGTATGTACCGGTATACATCTTGCAATATAAACATTATTTAGCCAAAGGCCGATTTCTTCTAATATACAGGCTAGCTATTGTCCGCCCAGAAATATAAATCGATACCTGAATGGGGTGAAGCGTCTTATCATCGCAAAACTAATGGGGTGAAACTTCTTAAAATCACCAAACTAGTGGAGCGAAACAGGTGAGATCCATAAGACCCCCTTGCACCAAATAGATTAATGATTTGGGAGTCGATCAGCCCTCTTCAAAGTTCCGGTGAATTATGTGGTAGTGTCGTGTGGGGTTCGGTGAATAATTAATGGACCGTTTAAGCCGGACCGTATTTTACCTCGGAAAATCACGTTCGGTCCATGTTCCGACACGCGCGAGAGTACGAGTTAATGTTTTTTTTTTTTTTTTTTTTTTTTTTTTTTTTTTTTTTTTTTTTTTTTTTTTTTTAAAGTTTGCTCACTACACTTATGCCAAGCTTAGCAAAACACCCCCAAGACCCCACATCGAAACCATTATTAGTATTTATTTTTTATTTTTTTGGGGGGGGGGGATTGAACAATTTCCCGGCCGAAGGCCGGTTACTCCTACATTGCAGAAAAATCGACACCTAAATGGCACAAAGTCTCAATATTGACAAATATATGAGACGAAATGTCTGAAAATCCCCAAACTAATGGGGGGATAGTCTTAATCTCAAAAATAATGGGGCTAAAAATGAGGAAGAAAAGGGTCCAGAAACACCCCCCCCCCCACCCCCTGCTTAATATTGTAGTTTATTGAGGAGGTACACATCATGCGATCTTAGATGTGTGAGGGATAGCTCTATATATATATATATATATATATACAGTATATATATTCTTTTGATGTATGTCACTGGCCTGATGAAGCTATAATCTGCGAAATGTTTCCAATAAAGTGCTCCTCCTCATAGGGTGTATAATTATATTCATTCTGTCAACTCTTCTATTTTTGTCATGAAAGTACCTTTTCAAGTAATATATCACAGAACAGTTTAGCTCAAGTTCAGAAGCCCCTCGGTAACTTTGGGTCAGGTGAGGTCAGGTCATGTAAGGTTAGACTTAAGGGGTTCGTGGCTATTTTGTTTTGGTTTATTAGTTCATGTATTTTTTAGTTTTTTTTTCGCTAGACCTCCATCAAGCTTTGAAAACCACTCCCTAGACACCCCCCCCCCCCCCCCCCTTCAAGATAAATGTGTACATTTTTCGGTAGAAAAATGACCCAACCGAAGGCCGGGTACTCTTAAAATTACAGGCTCGCTATCGCTCGCCAGGAAATAATCGATACCTAAAAAACACGAAAGGTCTTAATATTGACAAAGAAATGGGGCTAAAAGTCATAAAATCACCAAACTAATCGGGCGAATGTCTTAAAATCTGAAAACTAATTGGGCTAAGCATGAGGGAGAAAGGGGACCAGAAAAACGACCCACCTCCCCTTAAAAGGTCGCCATGCCGTGGTGTGGTGCCGTTGTTAACATCTTCCCTTACATTTGTTGGGGGAAACTTTTATGGAATTCCGAATTTCTGGCTGGAAAATATTTGGCACAGTGTTCGATATTGCTCCCATATTCTATTGTGTTTCACTCCAACACCAAACACCTCCCAAATAAATTAATGAAAGCATGTGATTCACTGGGATTCGAACCCTGTTTACCACACAGACATTGTAACACTCTAACCACTACACCATCAAGACAGTTAGAATTTCTACTTTACCTGATCGTCCAGGAAACATTTAAGCTTTCCCATAATTATCATATATATGTATCCTCCTTCTGTACCGGCGAGTATTCGTATTATTTCTATTTAATTCTAAGTTTTAGTTAGGCGATTATCTTATGCAGCTTAAGAAAGTTCTGGGGATAAATAAAAAAGTGTAATTAAGATAGTTCATA
>CM064514.1:52657953-52677953 GCA_032716605.1 Paralithodes platypus | reverse complement strand
AATTGTACATCTAGCGGCATGAATTCTAGCGTTATTCTGGAGATTTGAGCCATTTGAGAGCGATGTTCTGGAGATTGTGTTATTATTCTAGCGATATTCAGCACCTACCCACTATCTAGCGGACTTGATTTGGCAACCCTGCTGTTGAGGTTGGTGAAGTGATGATAACTATACTGCAAGGGGGCTTGGATGAGGCTTGCTGATCACCTGTTAGCATTATGCCAATATTAGCAATAGTTATGACATGGTGGGGCAGTTATGCTATGACTAGATTGGACTTCTGTATAACTTCCAAAAGATAACTCCATCACAATCATTTTAATGTAACGAAAAAGAACGGTCACCATTCTCTCTCTCTCTCTCTCTCTCTCTCTATATATATATATATATATATATATATATATTTTACAGGCGTTGCTATCCCCCCCCCCCCCCCGCGAACTACTTATACTTGAAGGTAGATCATTGCCCTCCCACTTCCATAATTCCCCCCCCTCCACCCCCCCCCCCCCCCCCACCCCTCACTATAAGCATTACCTCTTCAGTGTTCTCCCCCTCGGTGTTTAAGTCATTATCAATTACGGCATTATACCTTCCTCCACCTCCCCCTCTTACCCCTACCTTCCTTCCCCCCTCCCTCTCTCATCTTTCTTTCCTTCTCCCCCCCCCCTCCCGCTCTCATTACTCCTTCCCCCCCTTCCCCCTTCCCTCTGATATCCTTCCTTCCCTTCTTCTCTTCCATCGCTTCCCTCCTTCTTTCATCTCTCCTTCCCTCCTCTCATTTGTTATCCTCTTTTTCCTTCTTCCTTCCCCCTCCCCTCCCTCTCTGATCTTTTTCCTTCTCCCCACCTCTCTCATCTCTCCTTCCCTCCTTCTCTCTGATATCCTCCCCTCCCTTCTTCCCTTCCATCGCTCCCCTCCCTCTCTCATCTCCCCTTCCCCCTCCCTCCCTACCCTCTCTTACCCTCACCAATTCTCCTCCCTCCCTCTCCCCTCCCATTTGTTATCCTCTCTATCCTTCTTCCTCGATCCTCATCCCCCCCCCCCCCTCCACACCTTCAGACACACACACACACACACTGCCTTAACACACTCTGGTGCGACGTCTTGGGGTTATTATGATTTTGTTTAATTATTATTGTTTTTATTATTTTTACTAATTTCGAGCAATGTATTTTTACTTTGAGGCCTAGACTATTATAAAATTTCGCTTCCTTAGACCCCTTCAAGCTAAAATTACCCCCAAGCGCCCGTTCAAGCAAAATGACGCATTTCTTTTTCTGTGTTCTGGCTATTATTACAAGAGTACTCGTAGTACCCCTGCACCACCATGACGTAATTTTCAACATATTCTGGTTACCATTAGACGATTTTCTTTAGCAAACCATCTACCTCTGCGACTCAAATGGGTAAATACGATCTTTATAAACACCTCCTGATGACATAGATTCTTCTTAGACTGCATAAAATCGTCTAAATCTAGCCAAAATCAAAGGTAAAAGACGTCATGGTACTGAAGGGGTTAATAAATACATAAAAGCCAATGTAACATAATTCTTTACTCATCAACAGCCTACATTATTGTTGCATTTATGTTTGCAGACTCATTTAATCTCATTCAACTAGTCAACCAACCCACCCGTGTACCAGATAATCCTAATCATAATTCCCACCTACTCGACTTATTTTTAACAACCAATTCAGAAAATTATGATGTTACAGTGAGGTCCCCACTTGGATCTTCTGATCACTGTCTGATACAGGCCACCTGTCTATCACCTACCACACCTTCCCACTCTGAACCTGTTTTGGTGACTAAATTGCATTACGATAGGGCAGACTGGGAGGGTCTTCAAGGTTTCTTTATTGATATTCCCTGGACCTCTTTCTTTTCTAATGATGCACACTCACCTTGAGCCACATACAAGATTTTGTAAAAATTGGAATGGAAACTTTTATTCCTCATCAAAAGTACAGTAAAAGATCTAATTCACCTAAATGGTTTGACCATAATTGTGCTAGAGTAACTGAACAAAAGCAATAGCCTACAATGCATACACAAGATCAAAAAACACATGAAGCCTTTAATTACTTTAGAAACATCAGAAATCATGGCCAAAACTGTATTAAACCTAACTAAATCAAAACTTTCTCCATAAGCAGGCAAATAAACTTCTAAATAATCCAAATGATAACAAAATATTTTGGTCTACTCTTAACTCATTCAAATCCACTTCACTACTGCTTCATCCATTCCCACCATTAAAATCTCCGACTGGCAATCTTGTAAGTGACCCACGAGGTAAAGCTAACCTTCTTGCAGATATTTTCTCCACCAACTCAACCTTAGATGACATAAATCAAGATGTCCCTGTACTTAATTTTAATTCACCTGAAATTCCCTCACCTTAAGATCCAACACCAGACATGTCAAAACTATTTTGCAGAATCTCTCAGTAGATAAGGCTCCTGGTCCAGATGAAATTCCTCCAATAGTACTTAAGAATTGCTCCTTGGTGCTCGCTCCTGTATTGGCAAAATTTTTCCGTCTGTGTACTCATACCTCATCATGCTTCCCAGTACCCTGGGAAGGAGCAAACATCCATCCAGTTCCTAAAAAAGGTGCCTCTTCAGATCCATCAAACTACAGACCAATAGCTATAACTTCCACTCTTGGCAAAGTTTTTGAAATTATATTAAATAATCACATAATTAAGCATCTGGAGAATAATAAATTAATCAGTGATAGGCAATATGGTTTTAGACGATGTCGATCAACTGCAGACATTCTTTGCCTTCTTACGCATCAAATCAACCAAGCTACAGACCAACATGGTGAAACACATACAATAGCACTGGATATATCAAAGGCATTTGATAGAGTCTGGCATCAATCCTTATTGTCGAAGATGTCACACTACGGCCTTGCATCATTAGTTCCACTAATTTCTTCTTATCTTCATAACAGAAAAATACGTGTAATGGTAGATGGCCTTTATTCTCAATTTCACTCAATAAATGCTGGTGTTCCCCAGGGATCAGTTTTGGCCCCAACTCTGTTCCTCATTCATATCAATGATCTCATATCTACCACTCATAATCCAATACATTCCTACGCAGATGACTCAACACTCCACAGTTCCTTCACATTTACCAATTCTTTCACCCAACCCGATCTTATAAATTCAAAAATAAACACTGCAATTTCTCTGAACCAGGACCTTTCTAGAATTAATGAATGGGGACAAGAGAATCTAGTTTCCTTAATGCACAGAAAAACCAAGTACATTCAATTTTCTAACCGACAGAATCTCACTGACTCCCATATATTTTTTTAATGCTGTAAATATTCCCACTTCCCCCTAGTATTGACATTCTCGGTGTAACATTAACTACTAACTTGAGCTGGACACATTATGTTAGAAGCATTGCTAAGAATGCCTCTAAAAAACTGGTACTCCTGTTACAGAGTTCGAGAATTCTTCACTGACGAGCAGTTGGCCGTAATATATAAAAGTCTTGTGCGCTCTCCGATGGATTACTGTTCACCTCTGTGGGGTGGAAGTGGAGTGGTTGCATTGAGGCAGTTGGACAAAATTCAAAATAAAGCTATTAGATTTAATCAATAACCCAGCAATCACACAGGACCTTCCTACATTAGCCATACGAAGAAACGTTGCATCCCTTGCAATTATTCTACAGATATTTTCACAGCAATTGTTCCGAGGAACTTGCTTCAATTGTGCCGCCTCTCCACATCTTTCCCCGTAGAACTAGGGCAGCTGAGAGCGCCCATGAATTTACACTTCCTCCTCCACAATGCAGAACTTCTGCTTATCAGAATTCATTTATCCCCAGAGCTACTACTCTTTGGAATTCACTTCCCTCGAATTGCTTTCCACAAACTTACAATCAACAAATGTTTAAATCCAGTTGTTACAAACATTTTATGAATGGAGGATGCCTTTAGGCACATGGACCTTTTTGTTTTATCTGTGTTTTTCCTTCCTCCATTCATTGTCTCTTAAAAAAAAAAAAAAAAAAAAAAAAAATAATGACATTTACAGCTCCAACTTCTTCTTAGACTGAAACTCACCAGTGGTCAATTTCCATACTATAATTTGGAAGTACAGTTTCACCATATTAAAAGTTACATCAGCTCGAATCACTGAACCCTTGACGCCAAGCTCTGAAGCATCTGGCTATAGTAATGCATTGTATTGTCTCGTTTGCGTTCGATACTGATTCAAAGGGGTGTATCGCCTTTGATGCTCTTGTCTGTACAGTTGCCCACATAAGCTCTGTTCCTCGCCGTGATCTTATGTATGAAAGGAAAATTAGTACGTATTAATTGCGGATGTAGTTCCTATTAATTGCGGATGTAGTTCCTATTAATTGCGGATGTAGTTCCTATTAATTGCGGATGTAGTTCCTATTAATTGCGGATGTAGTTCCTATTAATTATTCGTTGACTAGTGAGCTGAGTTAACCACTGCATAAGACCCTACACTCGTTATACAATCATGCCCATTATATTTCCATGTGTAAGATCACGGAGAGGAACAGAACTTATGTGGACAACTGTACAGCTACTGACAAATGTTTGTGAGTTCTTACGATTTTCTTTCTGCAAATATATCCATTTAGGTTGATGTTCATGGTCTGCAGCAGGGTTAATTGGGCCTGCCCACACAGCTCTACAATCAACAATCAAGATCAAGATTAAGGTTGATGTTCAGGTCAAATAAGCTGCATGATAATATAGGTATAATATGCATTTAATTATATATAGCTGATTTGATCTGAATATATATATATATATATATATATATATATATATATATATATATATATATATATGGATATATTTGCATAAAGAAAACAGCAAGAGCTAACGAAAACAAATCAGTAGCTGTACAGTTGCCCATATAAGTTATGTTCATTTCCGTGGTCATATACAATGGATATAATTATAATGATTGAGTTACGAGTGTAGTTTCTTATGCAGTGGTTAACTTATCTCCCTAGTCAACTGATTATTAATAGAACCTACATTCGCAATACAAGCATACTATATTTACTTTCATACATAAGACCACGTCATCAAATCCATCGGGTTACTGGATAGCTTGCGTCGGAACACTTGTATCCCATTTTCTATATCCACTGTTATCTACGCCAACTCCTGTTTTCTAAGTCAATTCCGGCCATTCATCACATTCTTTCTGTCATTATGTTTACTTTCCATCAGTAGCCCCCCTCCCCCACCCCTTTCACTCTATATACAGTACGCAATTTACTATCGATTCACCTACAGTAATTTATCACGCGTTCTGAGTCTGATCACCCACGCCCGTCTTAAGGGGAGGTTTTTAGTTTGGTGTCTAGGCATCCATCAAGCTTAAGATTACACCCCCTTGAGCCCCTTTCAAGATAAATTTGTACATTTTTCGGTAGAAAAATGTCCCGGCTGAAGGCCGGTTCCTCTTAAATTACAGGCTCGCTATCGCTCGCCAGGATAAAATCGACACCTAAATGGCACGCAAGGTCTTAAAATTGACAGAAATGGGTCGAAAGTTCTTAAAATCGTGAAAATAATGGGGCAAACGTCTTACAAATAGAAAAGCAATGGGGCTATACATGAGGGAGAAAGGAGTCAAGAAAAAAATCCCTCAAGTGGAAACCTCCCCTTAACACTACCTTTTGTTATTATAATAATAATTATTATTATTATTATTATTAGTAGTATCAGTATCATCTTCATCATTGTCACCATCATCATAATAATTGTTTTGTATTATTATTCTTATTCTTATTGATATAATAATACAATTAATAATAATGATGATAATAATGATAATAACAATTATTATTATTGTTGTTGTTGTTGTTAATGTATTTAATTGTTACCTAGGTTCAAACAATATTACTGTTGATTTTAGAGATACTTTTTACAGTACATAATTGTCCTTTCTCTCACTGTGTTTACTCCCAATTACTCGCCTCTCCCCACCTCACTCTCTATATATACAGTGCTATATTTAGTATCCATTCACCTCCAGTCATTTATCGCACGCTCCAAGTCTGATCGCCCACGCTTGTCTTAAACTAATCACCATCAGCAGTTGCCTAATCACCATCAGCAGTTGCCTGAGTTATTGTCTACTGCAGCTCACACACACACACACACACACACACACACACACACACACACACACACACACTGGACATTTTCTGGACCCACTTCTCCCTAAAGTTTAGTAGATTACTTTTGAGATGTTCTTTCCTTTAGTTTGGTGATTTTGAGACTTATCGCTCCAATTTGTGTCAATAATAAAACCTTTTGTGCCATTTGTGTCCATTTCTTCCTGCCGAGCGATAGCGAGCCAGTATTATTTACAAGGAATCGGCCTTCGGCCGGGATACTTTTCTACTGAAAAATATACACATTTATCTTGAAAGTGAGCCTAGGGGGTGTTATTATTTTAAGCTTGATGAAGGTCTAGCGAGGAAGCTCAAAAGTATATTATTAGACAAATATACAGACCAAAAAACAAGCACTACCATATTAAGTACCTCTTTCCTTCCACTTGTTCAATCATAGGCTCTTCCCTTTTAAACTTTGCTTTTAATTACTGTATTACATTTGTCAACCTCCCCCCCCCCCAACACACACACACACACACACACACACACACATTCCTTAACATACTGTACACCTTACTTAAACTTTATCATTCAAACCTTCCTTCCACCACCACACTATCATCACCACCACTACCAAACGCACCACCACTACCACTACCCCCTATCATGCCTACCACCACCACGACCACCACGGACCATCACTACATTACCTAGGCACACTAATCACAATCGATCAGACCATTACCTCCCCTGGTTATCCTCACTCTGCCTCCCTGTACAACTCCTACTAGTATCACCACCACCTCCGTCCATATCACCACCACTATAGTCATCACTACCACCACTGCTAATCACCATCACTATCACTACCAACATATCATCCCCACCAACACCACCACCACTATAACCGTCACTACCACCACTGCTCCCACTATCACTAACACTATCACTACCACCACCACCAACAACCATCAATACATTACCTAGGCACACTATTCACAATCGATCAGAACATTACCTCCCTGGATTATCCCAGTGTACCTCCCTACTCTCTTTTGACTATTATCACTACCACCACCACTATAACCATTACTACCATCATCTTTACCACCACCATCATCGTCCATACTACCACCACTATAACCACCACTATCACCATCACTACCACCAATGCTACAACCACCACCACCATCACTATCAAAATAATCCCCACGCCCATGCCACCATCACTACGATCATTGCTACCACCACCACCACCATCACTAGCACTACCAACATCATCCCCACGTCCATACCACCATCACTATCATCACTGCTACCACCACCACCACCATCACCATCACTATCAACATATCATAATGCAAGTAATGGTCACTCTTCTGTAAATCTAAAATGGCTTACTTAAGAATGGGAAAGGGGTGGGACCTTCTATTTTGTTTTCGATCAACATATCATCCCCACCAACACCACCACCACTATAACCGTCACTACCACCACTGCTAACACTATCACCACCACTACCACTACCACCACCATATGACCACCACCAACCATAAATACATTACCTAGGCACACTAATCACAATCGATCAGACCATTACCTCCCCGGGATATTCTCGCTCTACCCCTTCTTCTCCTCTGACTCCTTATTTCTACCTTCTCTTATTTTTCCTTCATGTCCATTTGTGTGTGTGTTTGTGAGTACGTATGTGTGATAAGGTGCGCGCGTGTGTGTTAGTGTGTGTGTGTGTGTGTGTGTGTGTGTGTGTATAAGCAAAACTATTTAATTGTTGATAATATTAATTTATTATCAGCGATTATGGTTAACATTTTCGAAAGGGTGATAAGCCATCCTCCTACAATTTAACGAAATGTATTCCTCTAAATAACCATATTTTGTTCAACTTAGGAATTACCTCTTTTTGTCAAGGGGGTAACTCGTTTGATAACAGAACGCACTCTCTCTCTCTCTCTCTCTCTCTCTCTCTCTCTCTCTCTCTCTCTCTCTCTCTCTCTCTCTCTCTCTCTCTCTCTCTCTCTCTCTCTCTCTCTCACACACACACATTATAAGAAATCCTCCCTTAATATCCACCATTCCCGAACACCTCCACTAGTATCGGACGGAGCAAGGAGAGGTCACAGGTATAACTCAAGCCAGTGTCACGCGAGCGCTTTTTCAGGTAATTTTCGATGACATTTTTTTTTTCTCGTAATATTTTGAGGCTCTTTCACATTGGCATCGGAAAACTGACTGGAGGTAGATTGTGGTAAGGGGCTGATTTCTGACATAGCTTAAACTTAGAAGATGCCAAACTACAATTGCTCGTAAAAATTGACGGAAAAAGAGCTCACGTGACACCGCTTTCACTGCTTGCTGTAACCTTATGACGTGATTAATGCCTTGCCTATTGACTAACTCCGTAACAGCTCTTTGATTATAAGCCGTTCTTGTTAGGGTAAACATATGTGAAATGTTCGTGGTGGTCCCTCCGTGTATGATGCGTTATAAGCGTAATAATGTGGTTGTATGCTGATTATAGTGTTGTATGCTGATTATAGTGTCTATATTTATGATGATACGATTATTTATCTCTTCAGGCTACAGCTATATGACTACAGAATGGATTAATGTTACATTTCCCCTATGTGTAAATACATTCTTAACATCAAGGATTTTTTTCAAAGGAACGTTAGTGATCATAAGAATTCTTCCCCTGCCTACTCCCCCCCCCACTCCCCCCCCCCACTCCACACCCCCCCCCCCCCCTCCCCCCCCCCCACACACAGCCCCATCTCCATCGCCACACAGACACAATAATACCTGTTTTTCCAGAGTACCCTAGGTAATTTTATTAAAGTTTCAAAGAGAGGAAAGGTAATCCATTCCCTTGTTCCAGATAACAATATACTCAGTCACCAGTCAGAATATTTCACCATTTCTACCATATACTCACCTGAAAGAGAGAACAAATGTTAGTTTAATATCCTCAATGAATAAACATTTAGAAATGAGACAGAACAGTTATTACATGATAACAAATACCGTTAACTAAAATACTTAGGAAACTGAAAATACTTGTATATTATTGTCGATGTGGAATGGCATTAGAGATTTCCTGTCAATCCTTGTATTGTAATCGCATAAAAACACAAATATACATATTTTCAATATATATATACAGTATATATATATATATATATATATATATATATATATATATATACTGTATACCTATACAACCCTAGCCTAGTTATTATTTATAGCCGAGTAAGCCCAAGGTAAATATTTTGTGCACACACCCATACATGTCAGTTCTTTTGTTATCAGTCTAGCAGGCTCGTTAGGACTAGTTTGTCCGTTATTGTGGGTATTCCTTTGTAGTTCCTTATGTACAGAGCAGTACAGACCTACTGTATATGTTAGCATAGCTGGCCACTTTAATACACATACACTCCCTGATTTTATGTATGATTGAATGGAAACAAAGGGCAGCTGAGAGCGCCCATGAATTTACACTTTCTCCTCCACAATGCAGAACTTCTGCTTATCAAAATTCATTTTTCCCTAGAACTACTACTCTTTGGAATTCACTTCCCTCGAGTTGCTTTCCACAAACTTACAATCTACAAAAGTTTAAATCCAGTTGTTACAAACATTTTATGAATGGAGGATGCCTTTAGGCACATGGACCTTTTTGTTTTATCTGTTTTTCCTTTCTCCGTTCATTGTCTCTTTAAAAAAAAAAAAAAAAAAAAAATACAGTTGCTTGCTCAGTAGTTAAATATTATTACAAATTAATGGTTCCATACCAATTTGTTCTTGTAAGTCAATATCATGCTATTTTTCCTTACATAACATTATAAGGAGTGTATGTATATTTATGTGACCAACCGTACACATTGTTATATTAATATTTAATGTACTGTACATACCTCCACTCATGTACAACCACACCGAGCTTTTCTCTCCCCCCCCCCCCCAATCCCCACCACCACCTCTCACACCTACAAAAGTGCCCACATGTCTCAATTTACCCACAACACTCCCCTTCATACTTAGAATTATTAGACCTACAAAACCTTCACCTTGCCTCCCCCTTGTAAGGTGGCGCTAATAAGTCATGTTTCAGTTGCCATTATGTTTGGCTCGCTCTGTGCTGTATTAATCTGTCCGATGTTGAATAGGGTGGGTAAGTGTAGGACCATGGTTGTATATCTCACTCAAAAAAAAAAAAAAAAAAAAAAATTGTATATATTGCTGATACCAATTATGGATCAAAATATAATTGGTGCCGATACATCACTTATTAGGCCGACTGTACACCCGGCAAGATATACAAATGATCCAGTGCTAACTGTATTTATGCTATTATTGAGTATTGTAGTATAGTAATGCCAAGCACAATACACAGACTTAACCTACCCAATAGTTTGTTCATTTCTCTCTCTCTCTCTCTCTCTCTCTCTCTCTCACTTTGGCGAGAAATTGAGTTATCCCCCTTTTAACCCTTAAAATACTGATAAAGATCCTTTAGTATGGAAGATTGGCTATCGTTTACTTTGGACCCCATATTGCGGTCGTAATTATCAACTGGCGAGGCGATATTGTATTTTTGATCCAAACACCAACTAAGGAAGACCAAACGAGGGGCTGTTAGGAAAGGCTTATCCCTCAATAACATTACATCAAACCACATATTAAGTCACACACCGTTCTTCACATTAATCCTCAATTACAAACCCCAATGCACTTGAATAAACCAATGAAAGCATATGGTCCTCTCGGGATTCGAACTCGGGACACCACACCCAGAACATAAGCATCTAAACCATTACACCAACAATTCAATGCCAATTATGCTGAATGTTTATTACGGGTGTGGACTTTATTTGAGTGTGAAGAGAAGCTAATGGCACCACAGTGGCACCAATTTGGGAGAGGTAGACTGAGCTTGGCTACCCTAGGATCTCCAACACGGGGCACTCACACCTACTAGTAGTCACACCTGCTACTGCGTGAGGACGGCCGCTCCATCATTTAGTGAACACCGGGATATATGTGGCTTCCTACGCTCAATGGCCCAGAGTTAAACATGAAACAACCACGTACCGCCGCAGTAGCCTTGACCTGAGAGAGAGAGAGAGAGAGAGAGAGAGAGAGAGAGAGAGAGAGAGAGAGAGACCGAGACCGAGAGAGAGGGAGAGAGAGGTGTGTGGGAGAGGTGGCACTCTTTCTTCCTTGTCTAACTATTTCCTTCCCTGTTAAGCCTTTTAGAGAGAGAGAGAGAGAGAGAGAGAGACCGACCTCCTTCTTTCCTTTGTAACCCCTTCTTTCCCTGCTAACCCCCGAGAGGGAGAGAGAGACAGATTTACGTAGATACACTGACCACTCAGATCATACGATCCCTGCGAGGTGGCCAGGACTTAATCCTAGTAGAGATAGCAACCCTAAGAGAAAGTGGAAGGAAAAGATAGCAAAGATGAAGGAGAGAGAGAGAGAGAGAGACAGAGAGCATAACCCGTGATTAACATTCAAAGCTGTGTCAATATTATCACTACATAAGCCAAACTACCCATTAATGCACCAGTGGTCACAGAACTTCATATCCACAAAAATAATCGCCTGATGGTGGTAATGTGACGAGTCCGAGTTTATGTAGTAAGTTTTTCTGGACCCCCTTCTCTCTCATGTAAACCCCATTAGTGTTTAGGTTTTCAGACGTTCGCCCCATTAGTTTGCCAACGTTAAGAGTTTTCATCACATTTCATTATCAATATATAGACCTCTCGTGTCCTTTAGGTGTCCATTTGATCCTGACCAGCTCCACCGAGAAATGTACACATTTTCTTGAAAGAGGGTCAAGGGGGTGTAATTTTAAGTTTGATGGAGGTCTAGGGAACAAACTAAAAACCTCTCCTTAAACACAAAGAACTTTCGTGGTCTTATTTTTGGTGACAAGTTAGACGATAAGTCAGACAAATTTTGCAACCTGTTCGATTTCCATTGTATCTTTATTCTCCCCATCCACGCATTTTATTTTTATCTTCATTAAGTTTCTTACTCCTACCTGCTTCCTTCTCCACGCTCCTCCTCCCCCCCCCCCCCTCTTGTTTCACCCCCTCTCCCCTCCCCCCTCTTTCTGCCTGCTTCCTCCCCCCCTCTTGTTTTACCCTCTCTCCCCTTCCCCCTCTTCCTGCCTGCTTCCTCCCCCCCCCCTTTTTTTTACTCCCTCCCCCTCCCCCCTCTCATCCAGGTGCAATCCCCACTAGGAGAGTCTGCACAATAATCCTAAATAATTAATCTGATCACGACCGTAATCCTGGGAGTGGCGGCCTTGGGGAAAGGATGGGGGGGGGGGAGGGGTGCATAACCGGATTAGGTTTTTTTTTAATTAAGAGTTACATTTTTGTATTGTACTTTATTTTTTTGTTATTTTATTTTTTTACTTCTTTTTGTTTTGCTTGCGTTGGATATAATTAAAGATAGGGATCCTCATGGTTATAAGTATGTTTTTATATTTCGGTGTTCATATATATGTTTTCATATATATATATATATATATATATATATATATATATATATATATATATATATATATATATACTGTATATATATATATATGCTGTATATATATATATGATGAGTGATAATGAATGGGAGTTGCAGGGTCTGGTAAATGAGTTTGGAACAGTGTGCGAAAAACGGAATTTGAAGGTAAATGCGGGGAAGAGCAAGGTTATGGTCTTCGAAAGGGGTGAAGTCACAGAGTGTGAGGTGAAGCTGAACGGTCAGGCTATGGAGATCGTCAACTCTTTTAAGTATCTGGGCAGCGTGTTGAGTAAAGATGGGACTATGGATGAAGAAGTGCGGGAGAGGGTACAACAGGGGAAGAGGGTTGTAGGAACGCTGAAAGCAGTAACAAGAAATAGGGTGGTCAGTATGGAAGTGAAGAAGTCCTTGCATGACAGTGTGGTAATCCCGACACTGACTTATGGAAGCGAAGCATGGACGTTGGTTGAGAGACTCGGATCAAGAGTGAGAGCAGTGGAAATGAATTACTTAAGAAGTGCGTGCGGAGTTACATGGAGGGATAGACAGACTAATGAGGAAGTAAGAAGGAGGTGTGGTGTGGAGGTAGATGTGCTGGAAAGTGTGAAAAGGAACAACTTGAGATGGTTCGGCCATATAGAACGTATGGAAAGTGAGAGAATGACTAAGAGGGTGTGCGAGAGCGAGGTGGAGGGACAGAGAGGGAGAGGTAGACCGAAAGAGAGGTGGAAGGATGGAGTGAGGAAGTATATGAACGAAGGCGGTGCTGGTTGGGGGGAGGGGCGTCGACTGACTGGGGACAGAGGTGCATGGGGGCGGTTCGTTCGTGGCCACCCCTTCGGGGATCACGGCGTCAGGCACTCCAAGGACTCGAACCTAGGATACTCACACGGAAATTCCGCGCATGTATGCATTACGCTATCAAGACAGTTAAAGAATGATGCACAAGCCTACGATTTATTATGCAGTTTCGAATCCAGCATATTAATCTTTTACGATAATTTACACGAATGCTTGCTCTGATGGCACGAACTGTTGGTGCTATTTTAACGAGCCATTTTGTTGTACGGTTGGTCAAATTACGTATTGCTCGCTGTGTGCTATATTAATGTCTGTCAGATGTTGAATAGGGTGTGTAAAGATAGGAACATGTTTGTATATCTCACTCGAAATGTTGAATTAAAGCTCAGATAGTGCTGATGCCAACTATCGTTCAAAATAATCTTGGTGCCGCGACATCACTTAATTGGCCAACTGTACAGTGGCGCTAACAAGTCATGTCATTACGTTTGGCTCGCTCTGTGCTGTATTAATGTCTGTCAATCGAAATATTCTTGGTGCCGCGACTACACTTAGTTGGCCGACTGTACTACACCGTTGTATACGCGAGAGTCACACTCAATAACGGGGGCTTGGACTACATTACGGGATAATGCGTCACGAAACAAGCACACCACGCTTTTATCCAACACACCCAAATTACCTGCACTTCACCTTGATTTGGCTCGCTATCACTCTTTCAAACATGGATGGGACACTTTTTACATACATATTTGCCTTTTGTTTCCTTCATACCCATAGGACAACAAAAATCCTCGCTTGGATGGTAGCGCTTCTTGTTATTTTGGTATCTTAAAATCGTCAACTAATGTAACCCAAAGAGCTCAAAAATATTAAACCTCCTTGAATGGAATGAACGTCTTAAAATCTCAGAGCAAATGGGACTAAGCCATTTCACGATCCAATTACATATGTTGTTTTATGTTTTCTTGCTACTATTAGACGATTTTATTCAGCTTAGGAAGGGTATATGGAAGTGAGAGGGTTAATTGGCGTAGTCTTTACCCTGTTCATGCCCACAGATCCTTCCTAAGCTGCATATAATCGCTTACTGATAGCCAGAACAAGCTATCAATACGAGGCACGATCCTCAAAGTTTTGTTTTTTTGTTCTATGTGAGTGAGGGAGGCAAAAGGCAGAATTGCCTATAGCGAGTGCCTCTCCCATAGTTGAAAGAGTGACAGGGCCAAAATCAAGGGACGTTTGAGCCAAAATGCCTGGACACACGGAGTTTGAAGCAATTTAAGTGATAGGAAGAGGGAAAGACTGATTCTGGGAGAGAGTTCCAGAGCTCAGCTGTTGAATAGAAGAAAGTCTGAGAGTAACGTTTCACTCTTGGGTTGGAGAGTTGCACAGAGTAGGGGTGGGGGGGTTAAGGGGGTAGTGCTTGGTTTTTGGTCTATATATTTATTTATTTATTTATTTGTGAGTTTCCTCGCTAGACCTCCATCAAGCTTAGAAAAACACCCTCAAGACCCCCCTTCAAGATAAATTTGTACATTTGTCGGTAGAAAAATGTCCTGGCTGAAGGCCGGTTCCTTCTAAAATTAGAGGCTCGCTATCGCTCGCCAGGGAAAAAAATGTACACCAAAACGGCACGAAATGTACACCTAAACGGCACGAAATGTTTTATTATTGACAACAAATGAGACGAAAGGTCTCAAAATAGCCAAACTAACTGAACGAACGTCTTTAAACCTCAAAACTAATATGCTAAACATGAGGGAGAAAGGGGTCCAGAAAAAACGAGTAGTACCCCCTTAAAACGAGTAGTACCCCCTTAAAACGAGTAGTATCCCCTTAAAACGAGTAGTATCCCCTTAAAACGAGTAATACCCCCTTAAAACGAGTAGTACCCCCTTAAAACGAGCAGTACCCCCTTAAAACGAGCAGTACCCCCTTAAAACGAGCAATACCCCCTTAAAACGAGCAGTACCCCCTTAAAACGAGCAGTACCCCCTTAAAACGAGTAGTACCCCCTTAAAACGGGTAGTACCCCCTTAAATGCCTAACACTAATTACTTAGCCAGGTTGACCCCGGATGAAAATTAAGGGGAGACGGTCATTTTTCTGGTCCCCCTTCTCCCTAGTGTTTAGTCCCCTTATATTTAAATTTTTAGACGTTCGGTTTATTTGTTTGGCGATTTTAAGACCTTTCGTCCCTTTTCGTTATACATCATTTTAAGACCTATCGCGTCATTTAGGTGTCGATGTGTTCCTGGCGAGCAATAGCGAGCCTGTAATTGTAAGAGGAACCTTCGGCCGGGCCGGGATATATATTCGGCCGGGACATAATTCTACCGAAAAATGTACAACTTTATCTTGAGGGGGGGATATAGAGGATGTTTTTCTAAGTTTGAGGGATGTCTAGCGAGGAAACTATGAATGTATGAATGAATGAATGTATAGTCCAAAAACTATGAATGAATGAATGAATAAAATGTATAGTCCAAAAAAGCAGTCAGTATCCCCTTAATTGTGTTTTATGACGTTCTTTCTGAGGCGACTGTACAATGTATATGGTAATGTACATTGATCCTGATTAATTAAACTATGTATTAGGTTATAATATACAGGTTATAGCAGTGTGTGTGTGTGTGTGTGTGTCCACTTCGTGCCTCTGTTTAAATATATAGATTGTGTGTGTATGTGTGTTATATCTCCCCGCTGTGCCATTGCTCATATTGTGTGTGTGTGTGTGTGTGTGTGTTTGTGCGTGTGTGTATGTGTGTGCTATATCTCCCCGCTGTGCCATTGATTACATTGTGAGTGTGTGGGTGTGTGTGTGTGTGTGTGTGTGTGTGTGTGTGTGTGTGTGTGTGTGTGTGTGTGTGTGAGAGAGTGTGTGTGTCTTTGTATTGTGTTTCCTTTGCATTTACTAGTTGCGTTTACCTTCGGGGATTTGTTCTTTTATGTGGTACTCTTTGTTAATGAACTGGTTTGTATATATATATTCGTGACAGAAAGAAAATTACTTGGGAAGTGGAAATATTTACTGAAAAGAAAAAGTGATAAAATATCGAGAATATCAGATACAATATATCCCTGTGTACTGGCTAATGAAAAGTCCTTGGGTTAGTCTTGTTATTTTTACAACACCCGGTCGAATATCGAACTTAGATGATTGGAGACTTGGAGTGTTTGACGAGTGGCTTAAGGGGAGATTTCCACTTGGGGGATTTTTTTTTTGGATCCCTTTCTCCCTCATGTTTAGACCATTGCTTTTGAGATTTTAAGCCGTTCGTCCAATTAGTTTGCCGATTTTAAGAATTATCGCCCCATTTATGTCAAATTTAAGACTTTTCGTGCCATTTAGGTGTCGATTTTTTTCCCTGGCAAGCGATAGCGAGCCTATTATTTAGGAGGAACAGGCCTTCGGCCGGGACAGTTTTCTTCCGAAAAATTTACAAATTCGTCTTGAATGGAGATCTAGGGGGTGAAATTTTAAAATTGATGGAGGTTTGGGTACACACTAAAAACCTCCCCTTAAGATGGTAGTGGTGGTAGTAATGGTGGGGGTGGTGGTGATGGTATTGGTGGTGATGGTATTGGTGGTAGTAGTTTGTGATAAGAACCTTTATTATACATGTTTATTTTGTACACCCTTCATTTTCGTGTGTAAATTACATACTCTACACACGCTCTCTCTCACACACTCATTATCACTCTCTCTCTCTCTCTCTCTCTCTCTCTCTCTCTCTCTCTCTCTCTCTCTCTAACACACACACACATATACAGAAACACGACATACTCCCTTCCACACACACACACACACACACATACACACAACAGACAAATTACTCCGAACGGGGTTGTATATTTCCATCTGAGTCTGCTTGTCCAGTTACATTTGTCATTCTCTCTCTCTCTCTCTCTCTCTCTCTCTCTCTCTCTCTCTCTAGACACTAATTTCGAGGTGGTTGGGGTATAACAATACAAACAAAGGTTAGATAAGTGCCGGTTTCAGTGATAAACATTATTTTCTAAATTCGAGTTTTACTACAAATTTCCCATAGCAATTTTACTTATACTACTGGAGGGATTATTTCGAGCTTTGTAATGCCGATTCTTGGTCGGAGGGTGTGATGGGTGGAGAGAGAGCCTTCTGTTTACCTATCCTTACTGTATAAGTTTACTTAACCCCTTCTGTACCGGCGACGTATTTTACATAATATCTAGCATAGACTACAGTAGATCTGGACTGGACACGAAAATGGAACTTTGCAGTAAGGGACCCAAAATCGGAGAACGAACCCCCAAGTTCGAACCTCGAAACCGCGAAAATATAAAATTTTCGCGGTTCCGAAGTTCGAACTTGGGGTTCATTATCCTATTTTGGGTCCCTTACTGCAAAGTTCCATTTTCGTGTCCAGTCCAGATCTAGTGTAGGCTATGTATCTAGCTAAAGTATATTTAGAGGATTTTGTGCAGTTCAATAAGGATCTGTCGTAGAAAAAAAAAAATAAGAGATAGTTCGAAGCTCGTAAGATGCAGGAGGCCCTTTTGAAGCTGAATATAATCGTCAAATAGTAGCCAGAATATTGTAAGGTCTGTGCAGTCTATATATCTATATAACTCTGTGTAACTCTCTCAGCCTGCTTGCCTCGGCCTTTTTCCCTCATGCCTCGCTATCTCGCCACGGTTCAAAGGGAAGGTTTGGCCGGAACCTCTTGCCAAGTATTCAGAACACGTGACTGGTGAGAGAGAGATAGAGAGAGAGAGAGGGGGGGGGGAGGGAGGGAGGAGTGGAGAATAAACGAACAAGGGAAGCAGCAAGATATTTGATAAACTGAAGTGGTTAAGAAAACAGGGAAGAGGGAGGGAAGGTGAGAGAGGGTAATGGGATCTTAGAGAGAGAGAGAGAGAGAGAGAGAGAGAGAGAGAGAGAGAGAGAGAGAGAGAGAGAGAAGGGATTGGATGATGAACGAACAAGGGAAGCAGCAGGATATTAGATAAACTGAATGAGTTGAGATACAAGGATGAGGGATGGGGTGGGGGAGGGGGGAGGTGAGAGCCAAAGTTTATAACGTGTAAACTGTAGTTCGGAATATACAGAGAGAGAAAGAGAGAGAGAGAGAGAGAGAGAGAGAGAGAGAGAGAAACAGAGAGTGAGAGTGAGTGAGTGAATGTGTGAGCGTGAGAGTGAGACTGATGGATATACTGTATATCCTAATTGTCTCTCACCATAGAAGAACGAATTCAGTTAGTTTCCTGCTCTATATCCTCCACCACATCCTGTTGACCCTCTACACCTGCGCCTCTTAACTGTCCACAACCTCCCTCATTGTCCGCTATACTACTGTTCTATACCTTCATCCCTTCCACCTTGTCTCTGTCCAACTCCTGCCAGCCGGATGTTTATATATGGGAGGTGGTGTGTGATAGTGCTGTAGTGGAAGCTTATGGGTACTTTTTTCTGGGCCTGTTTCTCCCTCATGCTTAGCCCCACTAGTTTTGAGATTTTAAGACATTCAACTCATTAGTTTCACTCCATTCAGGTGTCGACTTTTTCTGGGCGAGCAACAGCGAGCCTGTAGTTTAGGAGAAACTGGCCCTTGGCCTGGACATTTGTCTGCTGATAACTGTAAAAGGTTATCTCGAATAGGGGTCGTGGGGTGTTTATGTAAGCTTGATACAGGTCTAGGGAGCGAACTAATAAAATACAAATCAATTAATAAGACTCTTAACTGACTACAACCCACCCCACTGTCCACTACAACTGGCCTTTCCTTCATCCCTTCCACCTTTTCTCTGTCCAACTATATCTTTCAAGGACAGCCGGATGTCGATAAGCGGGGGATGGTGTGTGATATTAAACTGTAGAGGACACTTAATGAAGGGAGGACTGTGGGAGAAGAGGTAGGTAACTGTGTGTCTGTGTCTGTGTGTGTGTGTGTTGGTATGTATGGGGTTGAATATGGATGTGTGTGCGTGTACATGCATGTGTGGGTGTGGGTGTGCGCTAATAATAAGGACTAACATTATCAAGCGAGTCAACAAAAACTGAGCATAATTTCAAGTCATACAGTATCGTCATCTACAGCAGAGTACCGAACCTTAGCCAACCTATTCATTGACTATATGATGAAGGCTCCCACTAACTCACAATCTTTACAATCTAGCCTTTGATGATCTGATTAATTCCAATACAAACCCTCCCATTTTAAGCTTTTCCAATCTAGCCTTTTTTTGTATCTATATCATATTATATCTATCTATATACCCCATTCTTTATTATATACCATATTTACTTAAGCTAATTATGTTGGAAGCTATAGTTCAGCGGATTATACTCATTTGTCTAAATATTGCACTTGCTATGATATTGCTTAATATTTCAGTTTCCTTGATGAATATTTAAACACAAATGTGGTGCATCTCCTTCCTCGTCTTTCACTATCGTCTACCAAATGTGTGTTTATCTTGTACTTATTATCTTATTATATCATTATCTTGTGCCTCGG